>QANU01013470.1:207891-219206 GCA_003254905.1 Nissolia schottii
GCCACCGTGGCCTCCCCAACGAGCGCACCCGAGGGGGATGAAGGACCACGACGCGCGGTTGTGCTCCGGTTACCGAGCTGGATGGTGTCACCCACCTAAACGAAGCAAGAATCAGAGAATGAAGGAAGAATGATGAGCAGAGCAATTTTCAGAGAAGAAGAGAAATACTTACTACACTCATGCCTTTGCCCAACAGGTATCCTTCCCATTTTGAGCTGCGCTTTCTCTCTCTCTCTCTCTCGCTTCTGCGTTGCCCAGGCCCATACGGATTCGTGGTCGCACGTCCACTTTCTTTAACCGTTTCCCTTTTCTGCTTTGCATTCTGAAGTTTGTTAATCGTGCTTTCTTCTCTAATTCCTTCTTTGCCCCTATCTTTCTCCGAGTTTCCTGTTCTGCCCTTGGTGTTTGTTGCAGTATAACTTTAGTAACTTCCATCCCTGGCTGAAACAATTTCAACAATCATAATTTCATGTTCCTACCTGAGAATATCTAAACCATTTTCATAAAACATCACTCAACACTTTTATACAGAAGAAGACGAGAATAACTCATGATATAGTATATTATGAAAGATCAGTGAGCTAAAACTATCATAAAAATTAAAAATTAGGAAAAATATATAAATAAAAGCAAAGCTATAATACACCTCAAAAAAACCCAAGGCAACAGCATTTTGCATGAGTGCAAGGGTAGAATAGAAGACTCCCATTTTTCAAGTTAATGTTGTAACTTTCAGCTCTTCTGTCAGGCCTACAAATATAAATAAAAATTTTATCCCCATAAAGAAGCATGTCTATATATATCATGCGTCATGTAGGGTATCAGAGGGCACCTCTCAAAATGTATACCTTAGAAGACCAAATTGTTGGTATTAAAAAAACAACATAGTTTTACTGAAGTACCTATTCAGATAACTATGTTAACTATTTTAATGGGAACTCATTCACCAAATATGTCATCAAAGAAAGTTATGCTAAAACATAATTAGCCAACACATAGAATAGTAAATTTCAAATCAAAGTTACTATACTGCAACATGTAATCTGAATTGGGAAGTATCTCACCTTAGATCTAAACATGTTTTTGAGATTGAATTGCATTATGCCCAAACTGCAGTAAAAATAATTAATCAAAACCATTAGCAAATTCTTTAAATACCGAGTCATTCGAAAGAAACTTTGGTAATGGAGGAGTAATAAACCTACTTATAATTTCAAATAGTACAATGCTACGTCATCGACAACAACAAAACCATCTTGTTTCCATCATACTCTATCCATTAGAAGCCGGAAACAACATTCCCTAAGCCCCAAACTGAAAAATTGAAAATCTTACTTTGAACCCAAGAAGAACATTAAAAAAAAAAAAAAAAAATAGAAGTGTCGAAAATTAAATAAAAGGGCCAACAAAAATATGGGTATAGTAAATTGAAGATGCACATAATTTTATAAGTTGTCATATGATAAACGTATTTATTATTTCTCAACATTTATTTCTTTTTTCATAAATATAACACCTTGTAAACATATAAACATATCCATGACATGTAGATATCAGTATTTTCTTCAGATAAAAAGTGCAGTAGTAAAAAAAAAAACTTAATCATACTAATATTAAAAGAATATTAAATAAGCCACAACAACTTACAGAATGAAACAGTAAAAAGAACAGAGCTTACATAAACCTTTCAGGTCCTGTTTTCCACCTCCTACGACATAAGGGAAATTTAGAAAGCAATCAAATTGATGACACCAAAAAGACAAAAACAAAAATACAACCAAGTGTTTGGGGTCACTCCTTAATTAATGGGAGATCATGACCAATGAATCTTGGTAGATGATCCATTGAATACATCATTTAATGATGGTCATTCCAAAGTTTTGAAATTATTCCTTAATTCTTGAAGACTATGAAGTTCAATCTAAAAAGTTGAATATAGCTTTTTCAATGTGTCTTAAAAATGTGACAAGCATTAATTATCCTAAACCCTTTATGAAGAAGTCTTTCTCCCCTTCATTATAAAGAAGAGAAAAATATGAGAAGAGCAAGATAGAGAGTATGTGAAAGAATTGATATCGACCATAGAGTGAGATTAGAAATCATAATAAAAAACTAGGAAGACAGTGTACTCCATCCTAGTTGGTGAAATTAAGTGTAATCCTCATTGTGTGAGAGAAACAAATATTGTAATCCTACTTTCATAGTGAAGATATTTTTCATACTAGGTCCCGTGATTTTTACATCTCAAGTTGAGGAGATTTTCTCACATTAAAAATTTCTAGTGTCAATCTTCTATTTTTACTCTATATACTCTTTTGTCTGCTTACTGCTTACACAAGTGCCAAATTTTGCATCTATACAGGAAGGAGGATCTGTTCTGATATCACTAACACTAAGTTACTAAAAGAACTACATAATACTTTTCTTTTTTCATGGAAATATACAACCACAATCAAGTGACAAAAAAAAATTGTATAATCGCAGTTAAAAAAATTAAAAGGATAAAAGAGAACATTTTCAATGCGGGGTTTGAACATTTGGCCGAGAGAACAACCACGATTAGAGTTTTCTTTTCAAAGCCAGATGGTCCATGGAAGAGCAAATGGTGGCAGTCCTGTTCTGTCACAGGCAACAACGAAACAGAGAAGACAAATTGCAGAGATGGAGAATGGAAAAGGTATATATGTCTTAAGGCAATAATCAATTCAAAAATAAATAAATAGAAAGAATCAATGTTAAGCTGCAACAAAAACGCAAGAATCTGATCAACAAAAATAAAAGGAAAGAAACACACTAAATTAAAAATCTAAAACGAAATTATGGTATAGAATTAAAACATATCTACTTTCTAAAAATCATTGGATTAGTCTTAATCTCATCCACATATTGATTCATTTTTTCAAACCAACCTTTAAATCAAAATCCCCCATCATATTTTAATGTCTCTGTTCATGTTACCATATAAGATCTTATTTATCAAACACCAAATAAATAATCTTATTACTTACAAAATCCAAACCAAGTCAAATCATGGAGCATAAGATCAATCTTTAAAAAGTTTCTCGTGAATATCCAACATGGAGTCTTCAATGAATGATAAGGTATACATGATTTTACAGCACCTCTGTCCATAAAAAATTAAATAAGTTTATACATTATAGTAGTATTAGAGTAATGAAAATACAGTAGCAATTAGACAACTCGGATCACGAAGGTGCAGATAGGAAATCAACGTTATCTCTTGGACTGATATCTTCATAGAGAGAAAAATAATTTTGAAATCAAGTCAATGTTTACCTGTTAAACACAACCGAAAGAGGGGTTATTTTGCCAACTCCTTCAAACACCATCGTCGCCCAAACCACACCTTAGAGAACCTCAAAACAAAGAGATACATGTATAAATTATTAATCAAAGACCATAATGCATGAAATCAAAATTGAAATGCTCAAGTAAACAAACTAAATCACTATCAAGTTAGAAATCAGAGCAGCTCATATCAAGCCAAATGAATCTCCCACACTTCATCGTGCCACCATCCTTATGACAAAACCACCGCCATATTTATCCTACAACCCTATCATGACTCAGCCGTGAAGCACGCCTTTGCTGCTACGAACCACCACCGCTTAACGGCATTTGGATCTGCCCTCCATGCCTGAGGATTTCAAATTAATGAGTATGGTTTTAGGTGACTTAGAGAGGAGGTTGAATTTAAGCAGATACTTTTTAAAAAATTAAACTCTCTTTAAAAAAAGTTATTTACTAAACTTTCAGGAGATATCTCATTGTATTAAGAGAGACAAGTTTTTTAAAAAAACTTCTTTTTCAAAAATGAAAACAATTTTTTTTAAAAGATGAGAAATGTAAATAGTGAAAGAAAGAGAAGACCACACACTGAATTTATACTGGGTCGATTCCTCAGAGTTAGGAATCTGCATCCAGTTCTTCAAACACCTAAATCACTCTTCTTTCACAAGGCTTTTAAATACAAACACTAATTCAAAAACAAAATTCTCAAATGATCCTCACAGAAATTCAAACATTCAATAACAGATACTTAACTATGGTTTTTCTCAAAAGTCTCTCTATACTCTGAATCTTTTACTCTCAAAGACTCTCAAACAAAATAATGCTTCTCTCACAAAGAAATGAATCAGAACAAGAAGATTATATAGAAGATTTTAGAGTGGGTAGATTTTGAGAGGAGAAAAAGAACAAAATAATGTTTCAATTTATAGGCTTAATAGTAAACTGTTTTGTTCTTCTTTTTCTATATCTTCTGAATGGTCACATCATCCCTTTATATACTAAATTTTTTCTAATTGTTGCAGGTTTGAAAATTCTTAACGTTGCGGGCAATATCTTGATTATGTATCAAAAAAGGTAGAGTTTATCAAAAGAAATACATGATAAAAAGGAATTCACAATTTTAAATTGAGTTTTCTTATGTGTTAAACATCTTGATAAAATTGAGAAAGGGATATAACAGATTACAGAGAAAATATAAAAAACAAAAAATAATAAAATTGTATTATGAGAGAATAATTTTAAATCAAATTAAATCAACATATAATCAAACATAAATCAATCTATGATATAATAAAGATATTATATTGTTTTATTTTAATTCTAACCATACAAATTCATTAGTTGGGAGTTACAGTACTTACGCTCCAACCATCCACACTCCAATTATTGTGCCGTGGTGCAATCATCACCTTTGGCATATGTGGTAACACCAGCTACGTCCAGATGTATGCACATAATGCAGAACCCAGAACATTTGCGCTCTTTTCATCTCAAAACTATTCTCAAGAGAGAGAACACTAGAAACTTGAAGAAGCCTGAAGAAATGGTTTACGTGGAAAGTATAATTAATAAAGACAGAGATCACTGTTTTAGATATTAGCTTTATGCAGCGTTGATACTTTATATATAAATTAAGCTGAGCTATGGTTAATTTTACCTCAACTAATGCTCTGACCCACTCTCTTAACTCCCAGCAGTTGCTCAAAACCCATCACAGAATATGGTTCTCTTCTTTAATTTTCTTCTCTTGTTTTCTCAATTTTTTTTATTTTTATTTTTCTGCAGAGTTATGATATATACAATTAAAAAAGTTACTATATTTTATGACAAAAATAAATTATCTACTAACATATATTCATTAAACTAACATGTATTTTTTAATTAAGGTGGCTTAATCGGTGTAGCTATTAAGCTTTTATGTACCATGTTTTTAATTATGCTCAATTTTCGCAGGCAAGAGGGAAAAAGAAGCACTTGAAGAGGCTCAAGGCTCCAAAGCACTGGATGCTTGACAAGTTAGGGGGTGCTTTTGTAAGCAACATGTTATATACATAAATATATGTCACGTTTGGTATAATTTCTTCGTGCTTACTGCATTAATTCATTCATTATGGACTAATTAAACTCATCTATATATACTGGACACACTTTTTGTGTAGGCGCCAAAGCCATCTGCTGGACCCCACAGGCTGAGGGAGTGCATCCCACTCATCCTAATTCTTCGGAACAAGCTGAAGTATGCACTCACATACCGTGAGGTCATTTCCATCCTGATGCAACGACAAGTTTCGGTTGATGGAAAATTTAGAACTGATCAGAAGTACCCTGCAGGATTTATGGGTATGTAAAGCATGCATGTTGTTGGGTTCAAAGTGCGAGGGTACAAAAATTGTACATTGGTCAATGAAATGAAACACTAAGTGAATGATATATAAGAATTTTTTTTTTTTTTACTATTTTAAGGTTTGGGTTAAATGTGTGGAATCTAGGATATTACACTTGAATGTGAAAAAAATATAATTTAATATTAAAATGTGATAATTTTGTAAAGATTACTAAAATGATGTATTTGGTAAATTGTCACATTTTGTGGTAATATATGTTGTTGATTTTTTTTTTGATAAATTACCATTTTTTGTGACGACTTAAAATTGCCATTTTAATAAATTGTCATTTTTTGTGGCCATGTACATCGCTTTTTTATTTTTTAATAAATCACCACTTTTTGTGACGATTTACACCGTCACTTTTTTTATTTTAATAAACCACTTTTTTGTTATGATTTGCTATAAAATCTCACATTTTTGTAACTTATGAAAATAGAATCATAATTTTATTTTCTTTCATTTTTTTTACCACACTTAAAATTTTCAGCCTAAAATTTAATCTGCTCACGTAATTCAATAGTATAAATCTTCCTTAATTTTTTATTTTTATTTTATGTCTCCCTTGTTGGATTTTGGTAGAATTTATAAATCGACTTTTCTAAATTGATGCTAATTATGTTATCCAATGTTTAGATGTTGTCTCTATTCCTAAAACAAATGAGAACTTTCGACTCCTATACGATACCAAGGGTCGTTTCCGCCTGCGCACCATAAGAGAGGATGAAGCCAAGGTTAGTATTTTTTTTTCAAAACTTCTTTAATCATTTCATAAAGAATTTAGTTTTAGTATATCGTAATTAGAATTTTTTTGGTATGCAGTCATTTAATTATGTAATATTGCATTAATTATTAGGATTTAATTGGAATGTATGAAGCCAAGGTTAGTATTTTTTTTTTCAAAACTTCTTTAATCATTTCATAAAGAATTAATTAGAATTTTTTTGGTATGCAGTCATTTAATTATGTAATATTGCATTAATTATTAGGATTTAATTGGAATGTATTAACAGTGTAAAAGATTTTACACAATCAGCTAATCAATTCAATTTATTTGTGACCTTTTAAGGAGTAAGGCGATAGTCAACTTTTACTCTATCAAGATCAAAACTAAACTATATATATATACACACACACAGACAGCTATTTTATTAGTTCAAAAAGTATACCTCCTAATAGATAAAACTAGTAGGAATGTAACCAAAAAAAGATAAAACTAGTAGGTCAAGCACAATAAGTTCAGATCGGTGGAATTCAATGGATTCCAAAATTAAAAAGCAAGTTTAATGAAAAAATTATGCCGTTAATTTTTTATAAATATCAATATAAAAGAGTTTTATATCGTAAAGTATGAAAAATGTTTTACATTCATATTTTAAAGTAGAGTTTTGAAACACTAAAGAGAAGTGAGAGATTAAGAGGAGATTGAATATATATTTTTAATTTATGTTGTCTATCATCAATATGGCTTTTATAATATTTATTTATAGAGCCTACAAAAAATACTAGAAATATACCACGATTACTCCTTTTTTTTACCTAAGGTAGCTGTAATATATATATTTTTACTATATTTTATTTTAAAAATATGTTTTAATTATATTTCACTCCAAAACAGTTACTTAATCACGTGCAGCCATCTTAGTGAAAAAGTTATTGGCTTATACATTTACAAAAAAAAAAAAACACATTTTACTGATGGACAAATACATAATTAAATAATGATATAAAATTCTTTAAAAATTCTATGTAGTGTTGTGTTTTAAATATATAATAAATAAACATATTTTACTGATGTATAAATACATAATTAAATAATGATATAAAATTCTTTAAAAATTCTATGTAGGATTGTTATAAATATATAATAATATAAGGTTAAATTAACTAATGTCTTTAAGACATTTGTTAAGAAATTAAAAATAAAATATTTTAATATTTTTAATATTTGTAATGCATTGAATACTCCTATTTTTGTATTTTTAATACATATTTACCTTTCATGGGTTGTTTAATTAGTGTTTTAAGGACGCTTGTTTACAACACCGAGAAAAAAAAAAGATAATATTATTAAAGTTTTTATAACGAGATCCTTTCAAAATTAATCTCCTATATAAATCATCAAATTAATAAGCATGGACCATCAATCACTGAAGCCTCCAAGTTTATGTTGCAGTTCAAGCTATGCAAGGTGCGATCGGTGCAATTTGGTAAGAGGGGCATCCCACATCTTCACACATACGATGGCAGAACCATTCGGTACCCTGACCCGCTCATCAAGGCCAACGACACCATCAAGCTGGACCTAGAGACCTACAAGATCATAGATTTCATAAAGTTCGAAGTTGGAAACGTTGTGATGGTGACCGGTGGGAGGAACAGAGGGAGGGTCGGAATCTTGAAGAGGAGGGAGAAGCATATGGGTACCCATGACACCATCATCGTCCAAGATGCCGTTGGTAACGAGTTTGCGACTCGTCTAGAGAACGTTTTCACAATTGGGCAAGGGTCCAAACCTTGGGTGTCTCTGCCTAAAGGCAAGGGTGTTAAGTTGAGCATCATTGAAGAGGCCAGGTTGAGGCGTGAGAAAGAAAGGGCTTCCATGGCATGATCATGGTTATGAGCAGATTAGGATTCTCTTTAAAGTGAATATGTCACTTTAGACAGGAAAGTGAGAGTTTTATCTTTAAGTCAATAGAATGAAATGTGAAATTCAGCTTTACATTTTGTTTTATTGATTTAAAGGATTTAAAGGTAAAATTATCTCATTTTATCTTTTAAAGTGAGATTCTCATTTTAAAAATTCTAAATATCACGTATCCATCATTCATTGACGTAAAATGATAATTATGATAGGGTCATGTTAATATGTCTTCATACCCCCTCATATTTATTTTGAAAATGAAGGGATCTTCATAAGATATGATAATATAATAAACAATCATGTTATGTGTACAACTCTTTAATTATCCACCGTACTATCAACCCTCAAATTAGTACCCTTGGTCCCATTATTTGTATTTTTCAACCAATTGCTTTCATTATCATGTCTACTCTAATACACGAACGCATACACACGTGCACGATAAAAAGAGAAACCATTCGCGCTTAACATTGAATAATAAAGGACCAAAACAACAGAACGAGTAGTGCATAAACATTTGAAATACTACTACACAAACATATGTAACATAAGTGCACAAACATATGAATATAATTAATACTCAATACTAAAAGACCAAATCAAAGAAATGGATAGTACACAAACATTTCTCACACTACTACACATATGTAACATAAGTGCACAAATATATGAATTAATACTGAATATTAAAAGACCAAATCAGCGTAGTAAGTAGTGCACAAGCATTTGCAATGCTATTACATAAACATATACAACATAAATGTACAAACATATGAAACAAAAACTACATACTAAAGGACCAAAACAAGAGAAAGAGTACTGCACAAACATTTGCCGTACTACTGCACAAACATATATAAGTGCACAAACATTTGCCACACTATTGTACAAACATATGAATACAATTGACACTATATACTAAATGACCAAAACATGGGAAAGAGTAGTGCACAAACATATACAACATAAATGCACAAACATATTAACACAATAAACAAAAATACTAAAAGACCAAACCAAAGGAATGAGTATTGCACAAACATTTGCCATATGCTATTGCCAGAAACATTACAAACATAAATGCACACACACATCACGTAATTAGATCAACACTTTGATGAGTTAAACCTCATTCGTCACATCGTTTTGATCAGCAAAATCAATTGATGAGTTTGGACTTTGAATCAATTGATCACCATACTCATTTGTTGCCTCTATTTGATATTCAAACTCAAATGATGAATTCAAAGCTCAGATAAGGTGATCAGCATCAGAATCCATCAAAACAAAGAACAGATAATGATGTGTGATGATGATTTTGCAGAAAATAAAGAATGGTGGTGAAGAGGAAAAAGAGGATTGCGTGAAGAATCAAGAAAGAAGAGGACTGGAGTGAGTGAAAACTAGTTTGGGTGTGAGTGCAATTTGCGTTCTGTTTTGAGTATGAATTACGAAAAATATTAAATGGTTGTATATTATATCTATATAATGAAAGTTGAGAATTCTCACGTGGGACCCACCCCCTTATTCGACACGTGTCAGCCAATCAACACATTTTTTCCCGCCCAAACCGCACCCACCTGGCCCTCACGTGCGTCTCCCCAGCCTAAACCCTCAACTTGCAGCTTCTGAAGGAAGCTTCCCCCCCCCACAAAACTTGCATCATTTTCTCTCTCTCTCAGTCTCTCGAGTCTCTCTCTCTCTCAAGACCCCTGCCTCTACTTCAAGCTCGCTATCATGGCCGCCAACCACGCTCGCCTGAAGCCGCGTTCGACGACAAAGCGGCGGAGAGCGGCGTCAGGATCTGAAGCAACAACGTGCCTCTTCCTTCTCATCTTCTACCTTCACATCTTTGCTCACACATCTTCCTTCTTTGCTTCTACCCCATCATATAAGATAAAAAAAAAAAAGATTGGGTCTCCCTCCGTACAACTCGCGACGGCGCCATCAAGGGAGACGACGGTGCCTCGGCGATGGTGACCGGAAAGAACGCGAGGTTCTGATGGAGCACACAAGCAACCTCCCTTGCCATCTCCCTTGCGTTTCTACAACTTCTTCCAGGTGATTTTGTAGCCCTTTTTTGTTTTTTTATTACCAGTTTTTTCTTGCTATCCCTATTTCTCGCAAGATTGGGTCTCCGTCCGTACAAGACGCAAGATCTGACGACAACGCCATCAAGGGAGACGACGCCGCCTCGGCGACGGTGACCGGCAAGAACGCGAGGTTCTGATGGAGCACACCAGCAACCTCCCTTGCCATCTCCCTTGCGTTTCTCCAAGTTCTTCCAGGTGATTTTGTAGCCCCTTTTTGTTTTTTTATTACCAGTTTTTTCTTGCTATCCCTATTTCTCTCACACACACTTCTTTCTTTGAAGCCAAAACAAAGAAACGAGAGCCAGAGAAAGAAAAAGCAAGATTGGTCATAAGCTGTGTATTTTTGTTTCAAGATTTAGACTTTTGGTATGTTTTCTCCATTTTTGTTTATGGTCATAATAAATATAATAANAGCCAAAACAAAGAAACGATAGACAGAGAAAGAAAAAGCAAGATTGGTCATAAGCTGTGTATTTTTGTTTCAAGATTTAGACTTTTGGTATGTTTTCTCCATTTTTGTTTATGGTCATAATAAATATAATAATGAATAATTTTTCATTGTAAGAACAAGAAAAAATGGAAAATCAATTTGGGAAGGAAAAATCGAGTGAGTTATGAGCACAAGGTGTTTGATAAAAAATCCCAAAAGAACTAAAAAATCACCTCATTTAGTTCATTTGATTTTCTGTTCTAACTTTTTTGTTTTAAATCCTTTTCTGTTCACTTTATTAACTGCAATTTTTCTTTCTATATATATTTTCCCCATTAACTTTTTAACATCTCGACAGGATGTCACCAAGTATGGTTGCTTGCATTGCTGTAGAGGCAATATCAATCCTTGAGAAGCTCCATTTGAAAGGGTAAATCCTATTGATAGTTCCC
>QANU01013493.1:0-10215 GCA_003254905.1 Nissolia schottii
TTGCAGACACACCTGCCAATATTTTTTTTTCACTTTAGCTTTTTTTTTTCTTCCTTAAATAACGGTTACAAAACTATTTTGAATGTGCATCATGGATAAGTAGAAATATAAAACAGTTTTGAGTATTTTTAGTAGGGGTGTCAAAACGGGTGGGCCCGACCCATTTAGGCCCACTTGTTAAGGCCCGATCCGTTAAGGCCCGCGGGCCTAAACGGGCCGCTCGCCAGCCCGTTTATTTTTTTAAAAAAAATTTAAAAAAAATNAAAAATAAAAAAAATTCAAAAAAATTATTTAAAATTTTGTTAAAAGAATTTCACGGGTAAACAAGCCAGCCTGCGGGTCAAACGGGTCGGGCTTAAACGCGCCGGTCCAATTTTTTTTTCAAATTTTTGCAGACCTATTTTTTGCATGTAAAACTCGTCCATTTAACCGAGTAAATGGGCCGGGTAAACAGGTTGGACCAATTTTGACAACCCTAATTTTTAATATAGCAAAAGTTAAATACCAAAAAGAGTTATTCACTCCAAAAATAGCAAAAGTATTTTTAGTATTTTTAGTATGTTTCATTTGTCATACGTTTATTTTATATTGTTTTGACATTGTCATCTCACGTTTATCATGTTTTGATGCCTTAACCACCTAGCACTTGTTTACTCCTTGCTCGTCTTGAAAGGTCCACCTTGTCTCAATAATAATGCTGATTAGTGACATTCTTTATTTCCAAACCACTACTTTTTTTTTCGTTTCTAGCCGCATTGGGATTTTTTAGATATATATGAAGTTAATAAATTTATAATCTTATTATATGATTCATTCAAAAAAATTATTAATATGTGGGTATCATCTAAATTTTTTGAAGTTTAAAATTGCTACAGAAGTGATAATTTCAGACTATGACGATTTCGAACATCTGAAATTTTTTTATTTTTAACTTTTTTAAAATTGGCTTTGCACAATGATAATTTAAAAAATTTGCACACTTTCATAATTTCTCATTTAGGCAGCCGCCCTCCCTGTCTACTACTTTATCGAGTCACTCACTCTTGCAATCGCTAATCTGATTCCTCCTTTGATCTTTCTTCTTTTTCATTTTCCCTCCACTCTCCAACGCCTGCATTATTTTCACCATCACGATTCAAGCATGGCTGCGGTACCTACGCACATGAAAGCTTGGACCTACTCAGAGTATGGCAAATCTGCAGATATTCTTAAGTTTAATACCAGTGTGCCTGTACCTGGGGTGAAGGATGACCAGGTTCTCATCAAGGTCGCTGCTGCGTCCCCAAACCCCATTGATTATAAGAGAATGGAAGAGCTTTTCAAGGACACAGACTCCCCTTTACCTGTAAGTCGTTCATCCATTTTTTTTCCCTAAATTTTTAGCGTTTTGCTTATTGGATTTTGGTATATATCTACGTTTTTTTAAAAATTAAATAATGACTTTTTTAATTTACTGTTTCTTGAGTTTTGAATTTTTCGCTTGCTTGTCATGCTTAGGCATGTTTGGTTTCCCTAAATTAAATAGCACGAATATTTACCTCACGGTGTATTTAACAAACCACTTTATTAAAATTCATTCACTCAATTAAAATCAATTCTCATTGAAGCGAAGATCCTCTCTTCAAAGATTGATTGGGGTAATTATACGAGAAGATCAATTTTAATCCGGGCAAGATTACTAAACATAAATCAATTTATTTTAAAATCAATTCTTGCCCCAAAAAAAAAACTAAATCAATTTTACTAAAACTAAAACCAAACAAACACTAGGATAGCCACAGTAAATTCCAGAGTGAAGCACCCCTCTTTCACCTAAAAGATGGAAGGCCTCTTTACGGCTTCTTGTTGGATGCCAAATATTTTTCCTTTCAATTTCTTGTCATTTAATCTTTGTTTGTGTGGCGGGTGCGAAGACTGTGCCGGGGTATGATGTTGCTGGCGTGGTGGTTAAAGTGGGAAGCCAGGTGAAGAAGTTCAAGGTCGGGGATGAGGTTTATGGCGACATCAATGAGCATGCTTTGGACCATCCAAAGGTCAGTGGCTCCTTGGCAGAGTACACTGCTGCGGAAGAGAAGCTATTGGCTCACAAGCCGCAGAATCTGAGCTTTGTTGAGGCTGCTAGCCTCCCTTTAACCATTGAGACTGCTTATGAAGGCCTTGAACGAGCTGGGTTTTCTGCTGGGAAATCTATCCTTGTTCTCGGAGGTGCTGGCGGAGTTGGAACCCACGTTATTCAGGTGTGTATGCATGTGACACTTTTAAGAATATGCAAGTTCATTTAGATCATTTATGAATTTTGATGGCCCTTTAGTGACCATTGAGCTCTGTGTCTTGTTTCATTCTTGCGGTTGATTTCGTGGTTATTAAACTCTCATGTTAACTTAGACCCGTTTCACTACGCAAAACAAGTTAACACTCATGTAAACTCTTTTTTGGTAAACTCGTGCGAGTTTAAGTAAACTCTTAATTTTACTAGCGAGTTTATGAGTTAAAATCTATCAACGAGTTTACCTCAAGATGTATAAATTTGATAACTTTTTTAGATACTTAATTGACTTTGTGTGTGTAAGACAATATCTATTGAGTTTTCTAAGCCAATTTTACATATTTATCATAATTGAACTTATGTTTTATCAAATTATAAAGTAATACATGTACAGAATACAGTATGACATAACTAAGTGTCATGCATTAAGGTATATTTTATAATTTATTTTATTTTAAAGTTAACATTATTCAATGTCAATCATGAATACAAAATTTAATCATGTTTGGGTCCTAATTATATTGCTTATAACATATATTTTTTTAGATATGTAAACTCTTACGAGTTTACGATTCGAGTTTGAGTCTTCACGAGTTTACTTAAACTCTCGAGTTTGACAACTTTGGTTGATACTGAAGTTAACTTACACAACACAACATTCACAATAAACCTTTTTCGCTTTTCCTCTTTTGTTAAGACGAATTTGTTGCCTATGGTTGAAAGGAGTTACATAGCACCTCTTTTCTTATTTTTATTCTTGTGTAATTTATCTTTCCTGTTCGTACAGCATTATCGAAACCACTCTCCTTGTTTATATATCCAATAACTCAAAAATTCTCGACAGATATTACAGCATATAACCGTTTTCTCTTTCTCAATATTATCTGTAACATATGTTGCACTTTTGGTGTGGGTAGCTTGCCAAGCATGTTTATGGTGCGTCCAAGGTTGCTGCTACATCTAGCACTGGGAAGCTGGAGCTTTTGAGGAATCTGGGAGCTGACTTGGCTATTGATTATACAAAGGAGAATTTTGAAGACCTTCCTGAGAAGTTTGATGTCGTCTATGACGCAGTGGGTGAGGCCTTTAACCCATGTTTTGTTTAGAGAACTTGGATGAAATGGTTGCCTATCATGTAGAACACTTAACACTTGTCTTCATTAAACCAAACAGGGCAAACTGACAGGGCATTCAAAGCTGTGAAAGAAGGAGGCAAAGTTGTGACAATAGTACCACCTGGGTTTCCTTCAGCTATATTTTTCATACTCACTTCTGATGGGTGTATCTTAGAGAAACTAAATCCTTACCTGGCGAGCGGCAAGGTTAAGCCAATACTCGACCCCAAGAGCCCGTTTCCATTTTCTCAGACCGTCGAAGCATTTTCCTATCTGGAAACAAGCAGAGCCACCGGAAAGGTAGTCATCCATCCCATTCCTTAAACATATGCGTTATGGTTCCGCCGCGATCCATGCTGCTGTGACTTAAGGATTGTATCCAAGAATCAGAAATAAATTGGTGAATGTTCTGCGTACAACCAAAAGCTACCTAGTTTCTATTTGAGAGCAGAGTTGAATAAATCTCTCACCAAGGAGAGGAGGTTGCATCTGATGAGTGACAAAAGAGTACCTTTAGTTTGTTGTTGGCTTTCTCGTTGTAATCAAACAGCTGCCAAAGCTTGCTAATGTGACAGCATTGGCTTGTTTTCTTGTGGTTGAACTTGAACCCCGTTATATGTGGCTTTAACATAGTAAGGTGTTTGCTATTACAATCTCCTACTTAGCAACTTACAAAAGGTTAGTTAAAGTGGTAAGCAATTTTAACCCTTTAGGAGGGAGACATGAGTTCGAATTATGGTTTTGAATTGAGGTCACACCCGCAGCTTCTTTCTTATTATTGCAGTCGTGAAAAAATTGTCAGAAATGTGAGTGCAAATTATAGGAGTTAACGTGTTCTTTAATCCTTAAAGTTGCACACAAGTCGCTCTGGTTCACGAATTCAAGAGATTAACTTTAATCTCTAAAGTTGCAAGACATGAGTCATATTAGTCATAGACTAGAGTTTTGTTATTGTATCATCGCATTTTTACCGATGTAACACGTTAGATGAGGTTCTAGTAGCAACAATACTGCAAATGAAATTATGGCAACACTTGAGATTCCGGTCTTCATGCTCGTCAAGATCTTCTTCTATATGCACTAGATTAGGATTTTCAAGAACCAGTGAATGTAACAGCAGGAGGTTCTATGAATCGATAGAAGACACCTGCTCAGTGTATGGACCTATATGAGCTCATGCCCAAGAATGATTACAAGCTCAAGAGGCCAAGGAGATACTTGAAGAAGTCGATACCGCCACTGCAATCATGGCAAATATGCAAAGCCTTGACGACACAAAATTCACAAATCCAAAAGTAGGTGGAAATGTAGACAGGCAATGTTAAAGAAAACACCTTGGTGTGTGAATATGTGTTATTCCCACCATAGTAATGTCCTCTGTTGACATTAGTATGACGGAATAACCTCGCACCCTCAGTGTACGCCGACACTGTCTGGACCTTCCTGCGGTGGGCTTCCACCTGCCGTGTGCCCCCTCGGGATCTCTCGACAGTGGGCGGATATTGTACCCCCACCTAAGCTTGCCCCCTTTCGACAATGCATAGGCGTGGTAACCGCACATCTCCAGTTATGCCATATCGACACCACTTGTGGCGGGCTTCCACATTCAGGATGCCTTGACCTCCTGAAGTGGGATCATAGTTTGGCTCACGTGATCACGGCCTTTTCAGCATGTGGCATATAGCCTTTATCAGCATTGGGCATTTGCCCTTGTTCAGCATTGGGCATTGGCCCTTTTTCAGCATTGGGCATTGGCCCCTTTTCAGCATTTTTTATTCAGCATGGTTCAGCAGTAATTCAGCATTTCTGGCTTTTCTGTACCTGCAGCATGACATACTTGTTTCCTATGGTTCATTTCAGAATCTTTACTTATCTCAGAGTTATTTCTAATCCTTTAAACATGGCTTATCATGAATGCATGAAATGTTATGCATTAGGTCACATATTGCATGAAATTCACATGTTTACATACGGCATATACCTCATCATAACTCATTCATTCATCATACACATGCTTGTACTCTCTCATCAACTTCGGGGTCCCTCCGCGGAACCCACCCAGCACTCGCGCTCCAGGGTTCCTCCGCAGAACCCTACTCGACACCACTACTGGTGCTCACTCAGCCTTCTTTACGTAACCTTCCCAGCCTTTCCAGGGATCCTCTGCGGAACCCTCACATAGACTCTTCAGGGAACTACTCAGCAACTCCAGGGCACTACTCGGCAACACTAGGGAACCTCGGCGGAACTCACACAGAGCTCCTCTCAAGTACCGCTCATCAGCTTTCTAGACTCCTCTCGGTCACTCTCCGCGGAAACACTCAGCACCATCTCAGGTGCCCGCCCATCAACTCTTCGGACTCCTATCCGCGGAACTCATCAGCACCAATTCGGGCGCCACTCAACAACTGCCGACTTCTCTCAATTACTCTCCGCGGATCTATTCAGCACCCGTTCAGGTGCCGACCAACCACTCGCTATACTCCTTTCATCACTCTCCGCGGAACCAATCAGTGCCAGTTCCAGGCACCGCTCAACCACTACAGACTCCTCTCACCCACGTTCCGCGAAACCATTCCGCACCAGTTTAGGTGCCGCTCAATAACTTAACAGACTCCTCTTTTCTCCCATGGGTCCTTCTTGAGCTTTTACACATATTTCACAGCTTTTACACATATTCTACACATGATAAACCTATCTAGTCCAGGTCACAAGACCCTTCAGAGTTATTTCTGTAAGCCCTAACATAGCTTCAAACATACATTATCAGGTATTCAAAGAATTACACACACACACACACACATAATCACATAATCAATCATCCCCCATCAAAGAGGTGAAGAGATAGAGTTACCCACCTCCAAATCCAGTTTGGAAACGGTAGAAATGAAGAGGAAATTTCCCTGAGCACTTCCATGGTGATCTTGCTATTTTTCTGGCGTCCGACAACATCACAGAAGTGCATGAACGGATAACCGAAGAAAGAAAACAAAGAAGCACCGCAACAAATAAATAAGGAAACGCAGCTTAAAGCTTCAGGGGAAGGAAAATAAGAAAGAGGCGTCAGGTGGGTGAAAGAAAGAAACTAAAATGAAGCATAAGGCTTCAGGGGAAGCAAATGAAGACAAATGTCAAGAAAAAGAAACCAAATGCATTCGGTGTCAGGGGCTTCCCCCACCGCCATACATATATACATATATTATATTATATATATTATATATTAATGTTATTATATTATTATTCTTACTATTCATTAGGATTATCTATACTTTTCCTTCAATTTTCATTTTGTTTCTTCTTAGGCTGACGGTGGCAACAGGCCCAATGTGGCTTGGTTAATAGCCATGGCTTCTTGATCAATTTTGATCGCGTTTTGTTCCTAATTATTAGTGTACGGATGCTCTAAAAATATTTCGGACATATTGTTATGATCTATTAATTTTTCCTTATTACCTATTTAATTTTATTTGGACATACTTGAATTTATTTTCATATTAGTGTATTTTACGGCTCCTTTGAGTCGTAATTAAATCTCAATGATGATGAGAATCAACCCAAATCTCGCGAAATCTCATAAGATCGCGAAATCACTATTTTGACTGGTATTTTTAAGGAGTAAATTTAATAATTTAATTTTTCAGTCTTAATAATTGACTCACATTTATTTATTACGCGAAATCTTTGAAAGGGAAAAAATCCGGGATGTTACATCATGCACTTGGTGTTTTTACCCAAGCAGCTATGGTCAATTTTTGCTCTTGTTATTTAATCTACTATTATTTGTTAATATATGCTGATGATCAATAATGGATTCAACGCTGTTGATAAATTGCCTTAGCCCATCTTTTTTTTATGCAACTTTTAGGGATGCCTCTATACAGGAGTTGTGGTTGAAACAATTAAATTTGCTTTGGATATCTGTTTTGTGTCTACACCACTTTGCCCTTTTAATATGTTGGTGCATTTGAAATGTTCATAATCTGACATAGATATTTTTCTGTTCAGGATGCATGGCAATGTGACATATGTGGTTCTAAATCTGGAAGGGGATTTGTTAAGGAAAGGAAGACATTATTTTGTTGTTATGTAATACTGAAATTGTAGAAAGTTAATTTTCATCATAGAATTCCAATTGGTATCATTATAGTAACAGGCTGCAATAACAGGCCATGCCGCAATAACAGGTCAAAGTAATAGATTTTTTTTTTTAAATAAAAATATATACAGGCAGGCCTGTCAGGCTTCAGGCCAAGCCAAACCAAGCTTTCCAAACAGGCCAGGTCAAGCTAAAATAATGGCCTATAACAGTTAACAGGCCAGACCCAAGTCAAAAATTAACGAAACAAGCCTGACCTGGCCTGACCTATTCCCACCCTTAAATGTGCATCATGAATAAGTAGAAAGATAAAACAGTTTGAGTATTTTTAGTATAGCAAAAGTTAAATACCAAAAAGAGTTGTTCACTCCAAAAATAGCAAAAGTATTTTTAGTATATTTCATTTGTCATACGTTTATTTTATATTGTTTTGACATTGCCATCTCACGTTTATCATGTTTTGATGGCTTCTTTACATTTCCAACCCATTTGGTGTAACTTGTATACCGAAATATGAGTTGGAAGAAAAATTTACGAATGTATGATTTTGGGTCTGAAATCGCCACAAAGTGTGGCGATTTTAGACATTTTTATAAAAAAAATTAAAAATAATTTTTTTAGGGTCTGAAATCGTCATAGGGGGTGGCGATTTCAAATCCCAAATCATACATCCGTAAATATTTTTGTTGGACCATAATACCGGATTAAAATTTTTTTTTTGCCATTTAAATGTAAATTTCTCTGTTTTGATACCTTAACCACCTACCACTTGTTTACTCCTTGCTCGTCTTGAAAGGTCCACCATGTCTCCATAATAATGCTGATTAGTGACATTCATTGTTTCCAAACCACTACTTTTTTTTTTTTCGTTTCTAGCAGCCGTGAGATTTTTTACATATTTATGATCTTAATAAATTTACAATCTCATAATATGATTCAGTCAAAAAAATTATGAATGTGGGTGTTTTGTTTAAAATCGCTAACCCTATGTCAGACATTTAAATTTTTTTTTGACGATTTCAAACTCTGAATTTTTTTTAAGTCTGAAATCACTACAGGGGTGGCAATTACAGACTCTGAAATCACCACTCCCTGTGACAATTTCATACATCTAAATTTTTTTATTTTCAAAATTTTTTAAAATCACATTTCACAATGACAATTTCAAAAATTTACCCTACACTTTTGTAATTTCTCATTCTAACCGCCTCCCTGCCCTGTCTACTACTTTATCGAGTCACTCACTCTTGCAATCGCTAATCTCATTCCTCCTTTGATTCTTTTTCATTTTCCCTTCACTCTCCAACGCCTGCATTAGTTTTTATCATCACGATTCAAGCATGGCTGCGGTACCTACGCACATGAAAGCTTGGACCTACTCAGAGTATGGCAAATCTGCAGATGTTCTCAAGTTTCATACCAGTGTGCCTGTACCCGGGCTGAAGGATGACCAGGTTCTCATCAAGGTCGCTGCCGTGTCCCTAAACCCCATTGATTATAAGAGAATGGAAGCGATTTTCAAGGACACAGACTCCCCTTTACCTGTAAGTCGTTCATCCATTTTTCCCCCTAAATTTTTAGCGTTTTGCTTATTGGATTTTGGTCTATATATCTACGTTTTCTTTAAATTAAATAATGACTTTTTTAATTTACTGTTTCTTGAGTTTTTAATTTTTCGCTTGCTTGTCATGCTTAGGCGTGTTTGGTTTCCCTAAATTAAATAGCATGAATATTTACCTCACGGTGTATTTAACAAACCACTTTATTAAAATCCATTCACTCAATTAAAATCAATTCTCATTGAGGTGAAGATCCTCTCTTCAAAGATTGATTGGGGGTAATTATGCGAGAAGATCAATTTTAATCCGGGCGAAATCACTAAACATAAATCACTTTATTTTAAAATCAATTCTCCCCCAAAAAAAAAAAAATCAATTTTACAAAATCTAAAACCAAACAAACACCAGATAGTCACAGTAAATTCCAGAGTGAAGCACCCCTCTTTCGTCTAAAAGATGGAAGGCCTTTTTACGGCTTCTTGTTGGATGCTAAATATTTTTCCTTCCAATTTCTTGTCATATAATTTTTGTTTGTGTGGCGGCTACGAAGACTGTTCCGGGGTACGATGTTGCCGGCGTGGTGGTTAAAGTGGGAAGCCAGGTGAAGAAGTTCAAGGTCGGGGATGAAGTTTATGGCGACATCAATGAGCTTGCTTTGGACCATCCAAAGGTCAGTGGCTCCTTGGCAGAGTACACTGCTGCGGAAGAGAAGCTATTGGCTCACAAGCCGCAGAATCTGAGCTTTGTTGAGGCTGCTAGCCTCCCTCTAACCATTGAGACTGCTTATGAGGGCCTCGACCGAGCTGGGTTTTCTGCCGGGAAATCTATCCTTGTTCTCGGAGGTGCTGGCGGAGNGAAATCTATCCTTGTTCTCGGAGGTGCTGGCGGAGTTGGAACCCACGTTATTCAGGTATGCATATGCAAATTCATTTAGATCATTTATGAATTTTGATTGCCCTGTCGTGACCATTGAGCTCTGTCTGTTTCATCCTTGTGGGTGGTTGATGCTGAAGTTAAGTATATTGCAGCATATAATCGTTTTCTCTTTCTCAATATTATCTATAACATATATTGCACTTTTGGGTGGGGTAGCTTGCCAAGCATTTTTATGGTGCATCCAAGGTTGCTGCTACATCTAGCACTGGGAAGCTGGAGCTTTTGAGGAATCTGGGAGCTGAC
>QANU01013499.1:0-20532 GCA_003254905.1 Nissolia schottii
GGAGGCTGGTCGCGGTCGCGGTGGTGCTGGCGGAGGCGGAGGCTGCGGCGTCGGTCAGATGACAGAGAGGGCGAGAGAGATAGGCAGAGAGACAGGAGAGAGGTCGACGGGAGGAGGTGAGATTCTGGTATATATAGCAGCATTATCGTCGGACATATCCGACGCTACCCAACATGAATGACAACGGTTAGAAAAGCCATGCCAGTTGAATTACCGAGACAATTACCGTCGGTCCCACCCGACGCTAACTCCGTTACCGTTGGCATAAACCAACGGTAACATGGCCATTAATGGTAGATACATCGGTTTATGAACCGATTTCAATACCGGCCGCCTAGACCGACGATATTTGTACCAAATTACGGTTGCTCGTAACCGACGGTAATTCGCATCGTTAAATGAAATAAAAGTTGCTTACTTACCGTCGGTATTGTCAACGGTATGACCTCCCCCTATACCGTCGGTCTGAACCGACGAAAACGTTATGGTTTATGGTTTAGGGTTTAGGGTTTAGGGTATTACCGTCGGAATAAACTGACGGTAACATACGCATAATTTTTGCTAAGCCCTGGCGACACTTTAACTGAGCGATTGATAAAGGCCAAGACCAACATGGTTGTAATCAAGTTAGGAAACCAATAATATGATAATCCCCAACACCTGATTACAACCACCTTGGCCTTGGCCTTTATCACTCTCCCAATTAACGTGGCGCCAGTATATAAGCTCAGCAAAAATTATTAATAACTAAATAATCAGCCAGTTAATGAATGACAAAGTCAAGACGGTGGTAGTCATCACTATTCCCCCAACGAGACAGCTGATAATTACCACCGTCTTGGACTTCGCATCCATTAGATGGCTCAGTTTACACAACGGCAGCAAACCGATAACCAAATTAAACTAATATCACGTCCACGACGACAAAAGCATCGCACGACGGATAATAAAGGGGAGAATCGATGAGAGAAGAGAAGAGAATAGAAAATATGGTGCAGGTTTAGAAGGATGGGGGAGGGGTTTTTATACTATTCGGTCAAAGTGTTACCGCCGGATATATCCGACGGTTTTGTTCTCGGAACGGCGCGACTATTAATGAGAATGTTGAAGGTTTTGAAAACGGTCGAGCGTTGAGAAGAGGGGTTGATGCCCGAGGCACTTACTGTCAGTGAAGACCGCCGCTATAACTCTTGTACCGTCGAACATGGCCGACGGTTTCGTTCTTGGAACCGGTGCCGGCGCGACGATTGATGGGAATGTTGAACGGCCGAGCGTTGGGAAGAGGCGTCAATTGAATAACCGAGGCACTTACCGTCGGTGAATACCGCCGCTATTGTCTTAGATAGTTACCATCGTTTTAGGCCGCCAGTAAAGTCTACACGATTAAATTATTGAATACACGTGGCTGTTTGCTATTCGTGTTCATGTTCCGTCGGTCGCAACTGACGGGAAGTTTTTTCCCGCCATACCGCGCTAAATAATTACCGTCAGTGTTTCCGTCGGGTGGGCTATCGAACGGTAAAAGCACGCCTTTTTCACCGGTCCATTTCCTTCGACCGGTTACCGTCGGTTTTGCTGTCTTTTTTGACGGTATTACCGTCGGGTCACGTCCGACGGTAATGGCTCAACGGTAATGGTCATTTTCCTTGTAGTGTCTTGAGTTTAGTTAATTAAACAATGAAGTGAAGGATTTGATAAATTGTTTGATAGTTAAAATATGTAAATAAACAACATAGAAATAAATAGGCAACAAATCAGAGGTAGATCCGGAAGCTTGTTGGGAATTGAATCATATCATAGTTTCATGCATCCATTTACTTATTACATAGAATCATCATTTCACTGATTGCCCGCCACCAGTTCTTAACTTGTTCATCGCTTTCGCACCTGAAAAGATCACAAGTTTCCTTTGTTAAACTGTCACTTTCGTACACAAGCTTAACAAAGTACGCCAGCGTTATTCCAGATGTTAAAACGGGTAATCCTTTATTCCAATTACTGCAACAAGAATTAGATGAATTGATTTAGATCCAACTCTAATGATTGTAACTTTCGTTCACAACGTTCAAGTCTAGAATCTAGCTTAGCATAGTAATATGGGTCTTAACTTGGTTTATAACTTAATTAGTATAACTTTCGTTCATACAAATAAGTCCCAAATCAAGAAGCAAAACACTAAACAAAAGCTAGCATTAAGTGTAAAATCATTCAAGCGAATCATAAGAAAAATGATAGATTCATATGTAAAAGTACATGGATACAATCATACTACAATATTCATCAAAATCCCAACAACAAGAGGATTAGAAATCCATCTTACAAGAGAATCTCAGAGGCAAGGTTCGGACGCTTACCATGACACGTTATCACGCTATCATGATAGTGGTTCACTAAGCTTCCTCGATCTCCTGGCTCCTTCACCGGCCTCCTCTTTGTTGCTAAACTAACCTAAGCTTTGAAGTACAAGTGAAAATGAAAAGAAAGAGATTCTGAACTATGGAGGGGATGTCTTGAATGAATGCCTCGGCCTCCTATTTATAGGCAAAATCTGATGGGCATCGCTCAGCGGTTAGGCACCACCGCTGAGCGATAAAGGCTTCTTCGCTGAGCGATATGTGTTAGCCGCTGAGCAGTGTAATCATTTCACGCGGTATAATAAAAGCTCCGGTAGCTTTTGCAGTGGCGGCGCTGACATGTCAGGGCAGCGCCGCAATCCAGGTTGGCTCCAGCTGGCCCAAGTAATGCGGCGGCTGCAAGTGGCTCCGGTGGCAGTACCGCTGAGCGGCCAAGGGTACACCGCTGAGCAGTGCTTTGTCATGTCTACCGCTGAGCGAGCGTGGGTCACCGCTGAGCGGTCTGCTCCTGACTTCATCATTTTGCTTTTTTTTCCACTTTTGCCCTTTTGCTCCATTCTTTATGGGATTCTTGTCAATTAATTATGCTTGCATCCATTGTTCAAAATATATTATAAACTGACAAAATTGGGGAATTTAGTTAGATAATTCTTTAAAACATACGAGAATAAGTGCCATTTTAATAGTTGAGAATTGCTTAATTTGGGCACTTATCACTGAGGGATCAGAAAGAAGCTGAGTTTCTGGAGCTGCAACAGGGGGACATGACAGTGACGGAATACACGTCTACCTTTGAGAGACTGTGCCGCTATTCCAGCACCTATCAGCTGCACCCTAATGAAGCGTGCAAATGCGAAAAGTTTCAGAGGGGACTGAAGGAAGAGTTGCAGATGACCATTAACCATTGGGACATCTAGGATTATGCCCTTCTGGTCAGTAAGTGTATGACGCTAGAAGAGTCGGCCAGGGATTTGGCTAGGGCTAGGACTACCAGGAACAAGAGGAAGATGGAAGAGCAAGGGAGTTCTTCCCAGGCACAGCGATAAAAAGGACCCTTCCAAGCTCCGTTCTCTGGCAGAGGTAGAGGACAGTTTCTCCCCCAACCTCAACAATGGACGATGAGACCACAGGGCCTGAGGGGACCAGGATTTGTCAGACCCCCGCAACAAATGATCAGGCCTCAGTTGTAACATTCCGCTCCTTCCCTAGTGAAAATTTCCCCGATTTACTGTTCGTAGAGCATCCTGTATAGGCTAACATGCAGAGATTAAATAGAAATTTGTCCGTCTAGTTTCTTGAAACTCTGATGACACTCAAATAGTTTCCTCATGACCCTTAGAATTTAATGGAAAAATCAAACCGTCGGAAAAATGAAGTTCCATTCACTTTCGGACGATTCAGCAGATACTAGAACAGTCCCGTTTGGCCCCGTTTAGCCAGTCGAACTGAGTAGTGGGCCCCAATCTTGGGGAACCACACCTTATGAGGGAAAAGATGATAAAAACCCTAGGGCAACCCCAAATTGTTACTAGGAAGCTTTGGCGATCGCGGAAACGCCAGCGGAACGGTCCTGTTCGGACACCGACGAGAGATAACGGGTCAAAGGTATTTGTGGAAAATACTCCTCCGGAGAAAAATTCACAAATGCCTTGAAGTGATCATACCTTTAGGTAGAGTGGAGTTAGAGGATCGCGACGGTATAAGCGGAATATTTTTCAGACGACCGTGCGCGATGCACCGGGACTGCGAACTACCAAAAACGAGCGAAACGGGACTGAGTGGGCCCACACCTGCATTGACCACGTGATGGCTGTAGATTTCCAAGGAAAATAATTAAAAATTCAATTACTATTCATTGATTTGACCTTTGAATTATCTTTTGAATTAATTAATTATTAAAGAAAATAGAAAAGGGCATTTGGTAATTTTGGCTAGGGGCAAAAGGGTAGTTTTTGGGGGCAGATTGTAACAACCCGATTCTCTCGTGTACGGAAAACCCACTGGTTAGGCCATCGTGGGGAATTGAAAGGCATTCCGGGGATCCAAGAAGGGGAATTTAACCTGTAAAATCTCTGAATTAGCGACCGGGATTAGGTCTTGTTGTCCGGAAAGTTTTCCAACGTATCCGGGAGAGTTTTGACTCGAACGGAATTCGTTTCGGATACGGGAAACGCTCATGGAATTTTTGGATACCATAAAACAGTCGAAAACTCCTGAGTGGTAGTTCCCGGGTCGAGGGGAAAAATCAATGGATCATGACGGTATGCTCGAAATATTTTTAGGGCAACCGGTGTGGGAAATATTGGACAAAACGTAAGGAAACAAAAACAGAACCGGCCCAAGGGCTGTTTAATTACTTTCAGCAGAAGTTATAAAGTTTATAAATATAATAATAATAATATAATAATAATAATAATAACAGATAACAAAAGAAAAAGAAAAAGAAAAATAAGAATAGGAAAAAGACAGAGGCTATAAATAGCCACCTTTAGAAGGTCATTTTCATTTCATTTTCACAAACACCCTTCCCGCTCAGGCACATCGCGGAAGCATTTTCAAACTCCGGAAAAATCATAGGAGCACGCCGTTGTGAAGAGGAAATTCTCTACTTCCAGCCTACCGGACCGGAATTCCCATCGGATGTGGGTAACTCTAAGCCCACTGTCTATGTGGTTTATTTGATGATTGTTTATATGCATTTCTGTGTATGTGAGTGAAAAATCGTTTTGTACAAACTACAGGAAATGAGTTAGGGAGATTAGATTTTGATGATTTGAAACCATAACTGTACTGATTGGATTACTGTAGAAGACGAAAATGTTACGCGGAGAAAACCCCTAAGAAATTTACTCTCGGGGCGATTTTTTTACTGTAGCATTTGATTGAATTCCCACGGATTCGAATGAAAGAAGATTTTGGGTTTCAATTCAATACTTGACGATTTCATTCGAATGAAAGACCGTGGAGGATTTCAATCGAATACTTGAGGATTTCATTCGAATGAAAGACCGAGAAGGATTTCAGTCGATTGAATCCCTAAGGGATTCGATTGAAAAAAGCAATCGAATGCGAAAACCCTAGGTATTCGAATGCTTACTGAAAACTTATGATTTTAAAGGTTCTATGGAATCCAACCTGCATAGTTATGTATGTCTTTGTGTAATTCAAGCATGCATCATGAGGAAAGGCCGTTGTAAGATTTAGGACGACCTTAGATAATTAGAAGTTCACGTTAAAGTTCAATGAAGATCATAATGGAACCTTAGGAAACAAAGAAGGATTAGGAAGGTCCCGACCCCAGTTGGCACGGTAGACCATAGTTAAGGAGTCTAGTTATATGGTTAGGAAACCCCTATTCTCTTGGCAAGGTCTTACAGATACGCCCCTCGCCAACTCAGCAAGATGAATTGGTCATGAGCAACGCAGGTAAAGAGACCTGATTACGATGAGACACGGGCATAGGCCCAGATATGTAAAACAGGCATAGGTCTGTACAAATGAAATGATAACCAAGGGGCCCCACTTAAAAAGGAAAGAGAACCCAGATCGAGTCATCGGGCCAATCTAAGCGCATCCACGCCTGATCACTCATAGGTTTGATCCCTCGCCATTCTAGAGGGGTGGTTGCACCTATTGTATTCGATGATTACCTCCTATGAGCTTTGCATGGTTAGCTACCATACCGGTAAAGAGCGCCGTCGGGTTGATACAATAGTGGCAAAAAGAGGTTGTGGTCCGAGGCCACGACTACAAAGGTGCAAAGGACTAAGTAGGACGCAGCCACAGAGTGCATAAGAGATTCCCCGATTTCCCTCATGCACTATGAAATTAAATATATGAATTGATGATTGATGGTATTATGATGAGTATGTCTGTATCTCTGCTTAAGCATTATGTATAACTGTTCATGCATTATGTATCGTCAAGGGAACGACCCAAGATGAATAGTATGTCTTTAGTAGCAACGTACAGTTAATAAGCACGAAGCCCAGGTAACGACAAGATTAGAGAGCCAATCACTTAGTAACTTAGATAAAGCTGCTCAGGACGTAGGCCAAAGATAATAAACAGTAGGAGTCTAGTATGCATGACACTTAGAGGTATTCCTAAGTGGCCTGGAATCTGCCTGAGTAATTGAACTATAGCGGCCCCGTAGAGTTTCCACTAAGAACGAAGTCATTCTTATCCCCACTCGTGTATGACTCCAGTTGATAGGCATGTCATCGCCGCCTCCCAAGGACGTTTGGTTGTTTACGCGCTCACGATAATGCAACTACCGCACCTACACCTTACTAGAGACCAGCACGTTCGCTCCCGTGAACTTTTCGAGAGAGAGTCCGGAGCAGGTCCGACGCAGGCTTCGAGGGCTAGGGTCGTCGCCCATGTGCCCCATTTGGATCGACGAGCGTCCAGGTAGCAGCACCCCCGATCCGATCCACGTTGACGGAGAGGATGGTCCTCCGCCGCCGCGGCCAGAGCCCCAGCCGATACCCGAGCTAGATACCGACCCAGAGCCAGTTACACCTCTGGTTCGAGGACGAGGCACGCGCATTACCGCTCGCGAGAGCGTTCTCCTAGTACGACCATGCAAGTTCGTGCCCCGCGAGTTCACCGTCGTGACGGATATCTCCAGCGAGGATGAGGTGGATCCCGCAAAGCGAGAGGAGGATTCTGACGAGTAGGGTGTCAGGACCCCGCCAGAATTGCAGCCGTAGGAGTGCCATACACACAATGAGTAGTACTCATCTGTGTGCGTAGGTTTAGTTCACTGGTAGTATTGTGTATATGTATCATTGTATATAAACTGATGTAGGATATGTATGTCCGTGGTAAGACAAGGATACTCATTATGATATAAATGTATAATTATGTGTGTGTTATCTTTGGGCTGTATGTGTATTTTCTTCGGGTACTCGCCATACGCCAGGTATGTACTCGTGTTTCCTTTACTTTCTTTTATGATATACTTATGCGATGTATGATGCATATGGCTCGATATTTTCATAGTATGATTGAAGGAAGTTTTAAATTGGACCGTTATTTTGTAAACCCTAATTTTAAACCAGGATATAGAATCATAATGGTTCGAGCACCAGAAGAGCACCAACTAGCCAGGAAGTCTATGACTTAAGCATAGGCTGACTAGCTAGGGTGTTTCACAGATCCTTGGTTATAAATAGCCCCTCCTATTTAGAAATTTTTGCAAAAAATTTCAAGAGTGTGGAAACTCTGCCCAAAAATCGTTCGGTTCGGGAACTCTGCTGGAACACTACTGGAATCAGGAAACCGGTTCAGGAGGCGATTCACCCAAGGATCCCACATCCCTTCCACCCTCTCCAGCCTTCTTTGCATCCCCATGAAAGTGGGTAAACTTGGTGTGCTCATCTCCTTGGAGCTTGTGTTTGCTTATGTTTGAATTTGATGATTATGTAAACTATGAGAAATTATGTTAGAAATGTTATGCTAGGACTTAGGAGATGAATCTGAAGGGTCTTGTGACCTGGACTAGATAAGATTTTAGTGGTTGTAAAGGTGTGAAAACCTCCAGAAGGATCCTGGACAAAGGAGGAAGAGAAAGGAAAGAAAACCATGCATTCGGTTTCAGCCTCGCCCAGGTACCGCTGAGCGGCCCCAGGCGTCGCTGAGCAGAATGCATGAGAAAGCAAGTTTTTTTAACGTGAAATCCAGGGCATTGAGCGACCAGAGGATCCGCTGAGTGTCCTGAAGGTCACTGAGGATGAGGATAAGGATGGAAAGTTATTTTTGAAAACCAGGCCCCAGCCCGCTGAGCGAGATGAGTCACCGCTGAGCTATACAGCTCTGATCGCTGAGCGATGCGGCTCTGATCGCTGAGCGGACTAAGCTCAGACCGCTAAGCGCACAAGAGTTTCCACTGAGTGGCTTGAGACTTAGTTATTTTTACGAAAACAAGGTTTATGAAGGTTGTCCTAGACACACATTTCCAACGCTTGTGAAGCTGAATGAGATGCATGAAGTATGTTTACGATGATGCATGATGAACATTTCATGAGATATGTTTATGATGATGTATGTGAAACATTGCATGAAGTATGTTTATGATGATGTATTTGGAACATTGCATGTAGATGATGTATGAGTAGAATGAGTATAACGTCATTCATCACGAGGACAGTGTTGTCATGTAAGTGCTAGGACGACCTTAGAGAACTAGAAGTTAATCACCTAATATGTAAAGATCATAATTGAACACTAGGGAATGAGTATGTAGTTATATGATAGGATCCCTTTTTCTTGGCACGTCTACGGACACGCCCCTCACAAGTCCCAAAAGGGTGGATTGGTCAATGATGCTACCTCACAAGTCCCAAAAGGGTGGACCGGTTAATGAGGTTAATGGCATGATGATGAGATATGATAATGAGATATGATGATATATGATGAGATATGATGATGAGATATGAGTCCCCGCTTGGTTACGTCAAAAGGGTACGGACCCCCACCTCCCTACTTGTAGGAAGGGTAGCCCACTTGATTGGCGGCGATGGTCACAGACCCCATCGGTGGATAGCAACCACTCTGGTGTGAGCGCAGCCGAGTCGTTGTCAAGTTGGGAACATAAGTGGTTGTAGCTGTAGGCCACAGCTACTACATGGGCGCGGGACTAATGTACGAAGAAGGACGCTAACCCGGGTGAGCCGGTATGCGTAAGAGATCCCCATGTTCCCCAAGCATGAGTATATGATGAATGAGTTACATGAGTATATGATGAATGAGTTTATGATACATAAGGGTATGATAATGTATGTAAGTCTATGTAGTCGTCAAAAGAACGCTCGAGATGGCCTATGTATGTACGCGAAGTAAAAATAATGAGCACGAGAACTTTGTTATGAAAGATTAGATCCCTCAGTCACATAGTAAAGTAGATAAAGCCGTTCAGGACTTTAGGCCAGATAATAATCAGTAGGATGTTAGTATGCATGTTCACTTAGAAACACCTGAGCGGCCTGGTTCATAAGAGAGTAAAGAAGTACCCCCACACCAAGGTTAACCACTGAGGACAATTGTTCTCACCCCCACTCGCTTATGCTTCCAGGAGCAGGCGAAGATTATGAGAGCCACGAGGAGCCCTATGAGGAGCCGTGACACACACTAAAACATCGTTAATTTCAGGGCGCAATCAAATAATAATTTATAAAACTAAATCAACCCCAAAAACGTAGTAAAGGGGGCTAACCTAGGTTGTCTCTCAAGGAAGCAATTAAAACCAATTAAAATTGCAATTAAAAAGGGGGGTTTGGATTGATGAATAATAATAAAAAGAAAGCACAATAAAAGTATGTTAACAATGATAAAAAAAACAATATCCTGCATACGAATTTTCTAGATCAAGGATTAATTGTCATTGGTTCCTAATTAATTATTCATAAGAAGGGATGTTGTTTATTAGTTGAAATCTCTAACTAATACGCAATTCACCTAAGAGACTACGATCGTCAATCCCCTAAGCATTTATTAATATAGGAATTAAAACTAAGATCTCATCATTAAAAACCTATATCAATTATGTTCCAATTGCACAACCTAATTAAATCTAATTAGTTTCCCAAAAATTTCCCAAATCCTAAATAAAATAAATCCTACAATCGTCAAGATCTATCAACCTAGAATTAACCCTAACCAATAACATGCAATCACTATATTATTAATCACAGGCAGAACAAATCATAAATAAACATTAAGCACAAGACCTCGAATCAATCCTAATCTAGAGTTACCGCATGCAAGATATTAAGAAACTACTCCTCCATGGGTGGAGGATAAAAATTCATAATAAATAAATAGAAGAAAGTGGAAAATAACGGAGAATTAAAATAACAAAACCTGAATAAGAAAACAAAAGCAATTCGCAAATAGTTGGGAGCTTGCGTTGTCAATGCGAGCGCTCCAACAATCCTTGAAGAACTAAGAACTAAGCACTACTAACATAAACCTAAAGTGCAATAAAAGAAAAGGAAAAGTGCAGTAAATACAAGTGGAGGCTGAGTATGAAGTTCTCTCGAGAGGATGTCTATTTGTAGAGGATTGGCCTAAAGTGGGAGTAAATCCCGCACTTTCAGCACAAAAGTCAGTAAAATCGCGATAACTTCGGCTACAGATATCAGATTGAGGTGATTCAAATCTCCAATTAAAGCTAAGAGATAGATCTACAACCTTGTAGTTGAGGTCAAATCGATATTCAATCTCCATCTTGGCGAAAAATCCGTGGCAAAGTCAGCATTAAAAATCCTCAGCAAATCTTTGACCAAATCTTTTTGAATTTGAATTTAATCTTGCATTTATTGGTCTCAATCTTCTCTTCAAATCTCTTCTTTGAAATTTATATCTTATCAAATCTCCTTCAAATCTTCAATGATCCTCTTTATAATTTATTTTCTGCAATAAAAATAGAAAACTAAAAAAGAACAAAAGAAATCTACACATTAAATTCTAAGATAAAGTAGTGCTTAAAATTGCATTTTTCTAAATTTCTCACAAAAGAGGATAATGTGCAAAACATATTAATTAAGCATTAAAATTACACATTTTTAGTATACAATGTTCAATTATAGAATAATAAAATAGGGTACAAAATGCACCTATCAAGCCGCATGAGGAGCAGTAGAGGATAGAGGACCGAGGACCAGCCAGTTTAGCTTGACACTAGATGGACATTTTGGATATGTATTTAGACATGTATTTTGATGTATGTATATGACACTTATATGTACCTTATTATACTACACTACTGTTGATGTAAATGTTTGTGATGGACCACGTTTTGGTATGTAAATATTTATGAACGAATATTCGTGTAAGCCATGAACTCTATCGCTTGCATTATATGTTTTGATTCACACGCGGCTCATATTTTGTAAATAAAGTAACAAGTAGCAAAGTTTTAAAATGGTTCCTATTTTCCTTAATCTGGTATTTTTGAAAGATAATGAAGGACTATAAGTAATCCCACCAGACGAGTAACAACCTAGTGAGCATTGCATACTACTTGAGGGTATGCAGTTAGCTAGGGTGTTACATTAGCTGCCAACAGTTAGGCCACCGCAACCGAGTGGTGTTCCAAGGAGCTCCGGGAAAGACCCCCGAGGAGTCCAACCAAGTCAGGGGTTCAGGCCACCTTGCCTGAAATGTGGAAAATTCCACCTAGGAGAGTGCTACATGAAACACCCTAGCTAGTCGGCCTATGCTTAATTCATAGACTTCCCAACTAGATGGCGCTCTTCTGGTGCTGCGAACCATTATGATTCTATATCCTGGTTTAAAAATTAGGGTTCACAAAATAACGGGCCAATTTAAAATTTCTTTTAATCATACTAAGAAGATATCGAGCCATACGCATCATACATCGTATAAATAGATCATAAAAGAAAGTAAAGGAAACACGAGTACATACCTGGCGTACGGCGAGTACCCGAAGAAAATACACATACGGCCCCCAGATAACACACATAATTATACATTTATATAATAGTGAGTATCATTGTCCTACCACGGACATACATGTTCTACATCAGTTTATATACAATGATACGTATACACAGATACATATACACAATACTGCAAGTGAACTAAACCTACGCACACGGATGATTACTTCTCATTGCGTGTACGACACTCCTACGGCAGCACTCTAGTGGGGTCCTGGCACTTTACTCCTCAGAGTCCTCCTCTCGCTTTGCGGGATCCACCTCGTCTTCGCTGGAGATATCCGTCGCGGCTGTGAACTCGCGGGGCACGAACCTGCATGGCTGCACTGGAAGAATGCTCTTACAGGCGGTAGTCCGCGTGCCTCGTCCTCAGACTGGAGGTGTAACTGGCTCTGGGTCTGTCTCGGGCTCAGGCCTCAACGGTGGCTCTGGTCTCGGTGGTGGAGGGTCATCCTCTCCGTCAACTTGGATCGGATCGCGGGAGCTGCTACCTGGACGCTCGTCGATCCATATGGGGCGCATGGGCGATGACCCTGGCCCTCGAAGCCTGCGGTGTACCTGCTTCGGACTCTCTCCCGAAAAATTCGCCGGGGCGAACGTGCTGGTCTCCAGTAAGGTGTAGGTGCGGTAATTGCTGTAACAACCCGACTTTTTCCCTTCAGTTAAGATGCTATCTAGGAAAGAATTAAAAATATAATAAGGAGGAAACGGTGAGATAAAAATGAAATAAAATTCAAATATTAATTTTATCTCTGGAATATTAGTTAAAAATAATAATTCTGTGATCTCGTGGCGTCGGGTGACGTTCGGGTCGAAATTAGGGTTTTATTATAACTTCCTCACGACTCACAGGAGTCTGTAAAATATATTAATATGAAATTAAATGTAAGAATATGTCAACTAAGATTTAAATATTAACAAGGATAATTAATAGGTCACAACGGTGTGTCCGGAATATTTTTAGGACGTCCAGACATAAATAATTAATGAACAAACATGACCTAAAACACACTAAGGGTAAAATAGGAATTATGGATGGCCTAAAATCCCTAAATACCCACGGCAGCCCTCCTTCCCCCATGAAGCCCGAACACACACACACACAAACACTCCAAAGTCATTTCATTTCTTCTTCCTAAGTTCTAAAGCTTCAAGCTCCATAATCATCAAAGCTTAACTATCATCCTTTGCTTTCCATCATCATCAATCACTCTCAAATCCATCAAGAAGGCAAGCTAGCATCAAGGTTAGGAGGTTTTCTTCAAGTGGAAGCCAAGATAACAAGTTCCAAAACCCTAATCTTCCATAACCTAGGTTTTAGTCTTTCTTGACAAAGAAGCTTTCAAGCAAGCCACCAAGCTTCAAGTTCATCTTTTCCATCATCATAATTCATTCTTAAGCACCTAAGGAAGACAAGCAAGAGTAGTTGGTGAGTTTTCATCACTTGGTGAAAAGCCAAGCTTCCATAATACATGTTTGCCCTAATTGTGTCAAGGATTTCATCTTAGGTTAAGGAGGCTTCAAACAAGCAAGCAAGGCTTGATTTCATCTTCCTTCTAACATCAACAAGTTCTTGAGGAAGTGGGTAACTCTAGTTCCTCACCTCTTTGATGGTGACTAAGTGTTATGTGCTTGTATGTGTATGTATGTAAATTTTGAGTTTATGGACAAAAATGCTAGAAATGATGTTAGGACTTAGGAAGACAACTCTGAAGGGTCTTGTGACCTGGATTAGATAGAATTATTGTGTTGGAATTATGTGTGAAACTTGTAACATCTCGCTTTTTCACTGTCCAGATAATTAGTGTAATAAATAATTATAAGGTGATTAAGGAGGCGAGAGAATTTAATNGAAGCCAAGGGGAGAAAATGGAAGAGAAGAGTAATTCGGTTTTCAACTCTCGCACAGGGGCCGCTGAGCGGAGTCTCAGGCGCCGCTGAGCGGGTTGAAGCCCACGTGGAAAGTTAAAAAGATATTTTTAATGTAAGGCTGTGGAGAAAATTCGAGAAAATTTCAGCCGCTGAGCGATTAGGTCAGTACCGCTGAGCGATACAACCTATATCACTGGGCGCAAAGGCTTAAACCGCTGAGCGAACATCAGTTTTCGCTGAGCGGCTTGAGACTAGAGAAAGCTATGGCACCCTCTTGAGGCTCATAGACTAGTCTTTGATGCTGTATCTGTGATCGTTAGTTGAATTGTATGAATGTAGATGCTGTACATGAAGGAAACNGTGTTGTTGTCTTCATCAAAACCATGCCATCAATGGTCAGAGGAAGAATCTTCTTCACACGATGCATTCATGATACATCTAGTTAAAGACATGATAATTAACTCTGAGATAAGTAAAGATGTTGAAATGAACCATAGGGAAGCAGTATGACATGCTGCAGGTGCCAAAATGCTGGAAAGGGCCAATGCCCAATGCTGCTGAAAAAGGGCCAATGCCCAATGCTGCTGAAACAGGGCAAATACCCAATGCTGCTGAAACAGGGCAAATGCCCAATGCTGAAATTGGCTATATGCCACATGCTGAACAGGCCGTGATCACGTGAGCCACTATGATCCCACTTCAGGAGGTCGAGGCATCCTGAATGTGGAAGCCCGCCACAGGTGGTGTCGATATGGCATACCTAGAGGTGTGCGGTTACCACGCCTGTGCATTGTCGAAAGGGGGCAAGCTTAGGTGGGGGTACAATATCTGCCCACTGTCGAGGGGTCCCGAGGGGGCACACGGCAGGTGGAAGCCCACTGCAAGAAGGTCTAGACAGTGTCGGCCTACACTGAGGGTGCGAGGTTATTCCGTCATACTAGTGTCAACAGAGGACATTACTATGGTGGGAATGACACATATTCTGTTATTCTGTTATAGTCGATTATGCTGTTATATCACTCTGTTAACCATGTACATTCTGTTAGGCATGTTTATTTCTGTCATGTTTATGCTGCTGACTATGCTACACATATTCTGCTGATTCTGTTATGTCTGCATTGGGTGACTATGTGATGCATGTTCCGATGATTCTGTTATGCTGAATGTACTCTGAATATATTTTATTATACAGTTTGATTACTTGAAGATATAGTCTGCTGCTATGCCGTACCGTCAAGAGCACGCTCAAGACGGTGTACACGAAATATAAATCAGCACGAGAATATAGTAAGCAAGAGTAGTTCCCATGTCACATATTAATGTAAATAAAGTCGTTCAGATAGGCCAGATAATAAGTGGTAGGGACTTTAGTATGTATGTTCACTAGAGATCTCTGAGCGGCCTGAAGTCCGACATAATCTGATACGAGACTCAAGAACTAAAGTTATTTCCACTGAGAACCTACCGTTCTCATTCCCACTGTTTTATGACTTCAGGTACAGAAGATGAGTCTTATTTTGAGGATGCAGATGAGCCGCCAGATGAGCCATGAGCGGCTATGATTGGATGAGCTTAGAGAGAGAGATAGTTGCTTAGCATTTTGCCAAGGACATACTGAGTAGCATTCCAGTAGTCCTTGTATTTTGATATGATGTATTCTGACTTATGTATGCACTACTTCAATTGATGTATATGAGACGTATATTTTACTTACTGTATATACAATGATGTGACTTTGTCTGATGGACCACCTGGATATGTATTGAATACTTTATTATCTTACAGTTACACGTTTTGTTATATTGTTCTTTCTGACGCATGGCTCTATTTTAATAATTATGCAATGTAAATGTAAAGTTTAAAATCGGTCCTTATTTTCCTAAACTACTATTTTTGAAAGATAACTATGGACTAAGGTATTCCGACCAAGTAGACAACAACCTAGTGAGCTTTGTTTACTACGTATGGGTAAACAGTTAGCTAGGGTGTTTCATTTGGTATCAGAGCAGTTTGGTCCAAAAGAGCCTGAGGACTGAGCTGCACTGTGCTTTCGGGCATGATTACGGTGTATGTTTCAGCTACGTGGTATGTGCTAAGTTCCTGTGTACTTGCCTTTCTTGAGACTGATCACCTCGAAACTGTGCAGGTACGACATATTAGATATGCCACCCCGCAGGGACAATACACAGTGTACTCCAGAGTCTGTAGAACTTGCAGATGTTCTACGGGAGATAGCCCAGGCTACGACGTTGATGGCTGCTTCCAATGCCCAATGCAACACACCTCAGACAGCGCAGGAGCTGGAGGCCACGAAGTACCGGGATTTTTCACGAGCCAACCCACCAGTATTTGAAGGTGTGATGGATCCTGAGTTGGTTCATGGCTGGCTTAGGAAATTGGAGCAGATCTTTGAAGATATCCCATGCACGGAATAGCAGAAGGTTAAGTTTGCTTCCTGGAAGCTAGAGGGAGCAGCGGGCGAATGGTGGGATACAACCAAGCCCCAGTTTTAGCGAGATGTGGATCCGGTGACATGGAATAGGTTCAAGGAGGTGTTCTTGGACAAATATTTCCCACAGGAGTTGCAGTATAAAAAAGAGGCAGAATTCATGGAGCTGAAACAGGGATCAATGACAGTGACCGAGTACACGGTGAAGTTTGAGAAACTTTGCCAATATTCACCGATGTACAGGATGAACCCAAGTGAAGGCTGGAAGTGCGCTAAATACCAGCGAGGTCTCAAACCTGAGTTGAAGGTATTTCTGAATGTGGCAGGTGTCCGTGATTATGCCACCTTGGTGAACACTTGCTTGGCTCAGGAGGAAGCCAATCGAGATCTAGCCCAGGTGCGAAGTGAAAGATTTAAGAGAAGGTTTGATGGTGCTGGCAGTTCCTAAAGCGAACCGAGGAAGCGGGGACCGTTTCAAGCAGCAGCTGTGGGACGAGGCCGAGGTTAGTATCCACCAAGGCCCCAGGAAGGATCAGGGAGAGTGCAGAGTTAGCCCAGAGCAGGGCCAGCAGGAACAGGATCTCCAGCAATGAGATCTCCGTCATTAGGTACTCCGAGTCGGAGCACGCCGGAGGCCCAGCAGCGAGCAGATCCACTTACACCTTGCCCAAAATGTGGCAGGGGGCATTTCGGAGAATGTTTAGCAGGTCAGGGAGTTTGCTTCAGGTGTGGCAAGACAGGCCATTTTGTCAGAGAGTGTCCAGTAGCGCCGCCACCTACCCTACGTCAAGGAAGAGTATTCACCATGGCCGCCGAGGAAGCTAACGAGAAAGAAGGTCTGATTTTGGGTAATTGTACTATTTATTGGAAGACCTTGATTATTTTGTATGATTCTGGAGCGTCACACTCCTTTATCTCTTACGGTAGTGTGAAGGAGTTACAGTTATCTCCTACGACACTGCCGTATACCCTTGCTGTATCTACACCTACTGCACCGCCAGTTAAGACGTGTCAGGTATGTCTGCGTTGTCCGTTTCAGCTGCAGGAAAGAGAGTTCGTGGCTGATTTAATCTGTCTCCCCCTAGTAGGTTTGGATGTGATACTAGGGATGGATTGGTTGAATGCTAATCAGGCGGTTCTCGACTGTGCTAGGAAGTTGGTTACTTTTCCTTCTATGGTTACCAGTTCAGTAGCCTCAAAGGAGGAGTTGCCAATTCTCTATTTCTGTTAGTTAAGAGATCAAGGCTGTGTTTTCTTTGCATCGTCGGAAGTGGTTGTTGCAAAGCAGGAAGTCAAGGATATTCCTGTGGTTCGGGATTACCCAGATGTATTTCCTGATGATATTCCGGCGTTTCCACCGAAGCGGGAAGTAGAGTTCTCTATCGATTTGGTGCCTGGTGCTGGACCTATTTCCATTACACCGTATCGTATGTCTCCGTTGGAATTGCAGGAATTGAAAAGGTAGTTAGAAGAGTTGTTAGGGAAGCAGTTCATACGGCCAAGTGCATCACCGTGGGGAGCACCAGTGTTGTTTGTGAAGAAGAAAGATGGCACTATGAGAATGTGTGTCGATTATAGGCAATTGAATAAGGTGACAATTAAGAACAAGTATCCATTGCCTAGGATCGATGATCTTTTGGATCAGCTGAAGGATGCTAAGATCTTCTCAAGGATTGATTTGCGGCTGGCTATCATCAGATTAGGGTACAGGAGGAGGATATAGTTAAGACGGCATTTCGATCCCGGTATGGACACTATGAGTTTACCGTAATGTCTTTTGGTTTGACTAATGCTCCCGCGATTTTTATGGACTACATGCATAGGATCTTCTGAGAATATCTGGATGAGTGTGTCATTGTTTTTATTGATGACACTCTAGTGTACTCCAAGAGTGAAGAAGAGCACACTAGACATCTATAGATAGTACTGGAGATTCTAAGGGAGAAACAATTGTATGCCAAGCTCTCCAAGTGTGAGTTTTGGGCCAAGAAGGTGCAGTTTTTGGGTTATGTGATTTCAGATCAAGGCGTCTCAGTGGACCCTAGTAAGGTTGAAGCAGTTAGAACCTGGGAGAGACCTACTTCAGTTACTGAGCTACGGAGCTTTCTGGGATTTGTTGGATATTAGCGGAGGTTTATTAAGGGATTTTCACAGATTGCCTTGCCGTTGACGAAGCTGACCAGGAAAGGGGCAAAGATGATTTGGTCCACAGAATGTGAGAGAAGTTTCTGCGAACTGAAGGAGAGATTGACCACAGCTCCAGTGCTAGTACTGCCTGATCCCCAGGAACCTTTTGAGGTATACTGTGATGCGTCAGGTGCTGGACTAGGTTGTGTACTAATGTAGCGACGTCAAGTGATAGCTTATGCCTCGAGACAGTTGAAGCAGCATGAGGTAAACTATCCTACACATGATTTAGAGTTGGCTGCAGTAGTGTTTGGATTGAAGATCTGGAGACATTATTTGTATGGAGTTCGATTTGAGGTATATTCAGATCACAAAAGTCTGAAGTACCTGTTTGATCAGAAGGAGTTTAATATGTGTCAGCGAAGGTGGATCGAATTCCTTAAGGATTATGAATTTAATCTTAATTATCACCCAGGGAAGGCTAATGTAGTGGCCGATGCTTTGAGCCGGAAGTCTTTGCAGATGGCTCATATGATGGTGCAAGAAGCGAAGTTATTGGAGGAGTTTCGTGATCTTAATCTGACGGTTGCACGCCAGTCTAACCGATTGACATTGTACCCTCTCCAAGCCAGTAGTGATTTTAAGCACAGAATAGTGGAGGCTCAGAAGAATTGTCAGGAGGATGCTTGGTGCAAGTTTTGCAAGGCTGTTGGAGAAGGTAAGATCAAAGAGGCGACTATGGATACCAATGGGATCTTGAGATTTGACGCGCGCATCTGTGTGCCTAAGGAAGGTAGCTTAAGAGAGGATATTTTGCAGGAGGCTCGTAAGAGTCAGTTCACGATGCACCCAGGTACTACCAAGATGTATCATGACCTTAAACATATGTTTTGGTGGCCAGGATTGAAAAGAGATGTTGAGAACTGGGTACAGAAGTGCTTGGTTTGCCAGAAGGTGAAGATCGAGCACCAGAAACCACCAGGGTTGTTGAATCCTCCAGAGATTCCAGAATGGAAGTGGGACTTGATGGTTTACCATTTACCCGGACTGGAGTTGATGTCATTTGGGTAATTGTGGACAGATTGACTAAGTCTGCTCACTTTATCCCAATCAAGATCACTTACCCATTGGAGAAGCTTGTACAGCTGTATATCAAGGAGGTGGTATGGTTGCATGGAGTACCATCTTCTATTATTTTAGACAGGGATCCCAGATTTACTTCCAGATTCTGGACTGCGTTCCAGAAAGCATATGGGTCACAGTTGCACTTGAGTTCTGCATATCACCTCAGTCTGATGGTCAGTTTGAGCGTACTATTCAGACCTTGGAAGATATGCTACGAGCTTGTGCCCTAGACACACCAGGAAACTGGGAGGAAATATTGCCATTCGTGGAGTTTGCTTACAACAACAACTATCAACTAGCATTGGTATGGCTCCATTCGAAGCATTGTATGGTAGGAAGTGTCAGTCGCCCTTGTGTTCGAATGACAGCAGGCAGTATCGTTGTCTAGGTCCTGAGGAGACCCGAGAGACGGAGGAATTAATGAAGTTGTTGCGCAAAAGAGTGCTCATGGCGCAAAGTCGGCAGAAGAGTTATGCAGATAACCGGAGGAGACCACTTGAGTTCCAAGAGGGAGATCATGTCTTCCTAAAGGTTACGCCAGCGACAGGTATTGGGAGGTCATTGAAGGTCAAGAAGCTGAACCCCCGATTCATTGGACTGTTCCAGATTCTAGATCGTATTGGACCGGTAGCATACCGGATAGCTCTTCCGCCGAATCTAGCCAATATCCATAATGTCTTTCATGTCTCTCAATAGCGTAAGTATTACGCATCCCCCGATCATGTACTTCAGCCAGAGAAGATACAATTGAGGGAAGACTTATCCTTGCCACTCACGCCGCAAAGGATCATTGATCATAAGATTCGCCAGACGAGGAATAAGGAGGTTCCTATGGTACGAGTAGTATGGACGAACGGGGAAGTAGAAGAACAGACATGGGAGTTAGAAACAAATATGAAGCAAGCTTATCCGGAGTTATTTTGAGAGGTATGGACTTATCTTTATCTTTCAATTTCGAGGACGAAATTTTTCGAAGGGGGGTGGAATGTAACAACCCGACTTTTTCCCTTCAGTTAAGATGCTATCTAGGAAAGAATTAAAAATATAATAAGAAGGAAACGGTGAGATAAAAATCAAATAAAATTCAAATATTAATTTTATCTCTGGAATATTAGCTAAAAATAATAATTCTGCGATC
>QANU01013522.1:0-35864 GCA_003254905.1 Nissolia schottii
CATAATACTTATCCTCATCAAATCCTTACCAACACATGCAAGATCATTTTCAAGCATAAAACGTATACCATGTGCATTATATCACATACTCACAATAACCATAAATAGATCACCAAGGAGGTGATTTATGCATAGTTACCCACTTGTAGAAGAACCTGGTGGTGGTGAGGGAAGCTTGGAGTGAAGTCCCACAAGCCTTGTTGTTTCCAAAGCTTGAGCTCCTCCTTTCTCCAAGATGACAATTCTTAAGCAAGGTGGAGGGTGATGAGGTTGTTCCTCTTGATTTTGGATGGAAGAAAATGAAACCAAGATGAGGAGACTTGAGGGCTGTGTTTAGAGAAAAATGAAGGAAAGCTTAAGAAACAATTGTTTTTGGCACGGTTTGGCTTGGTTTATGAAAGTGTAGTATATAGGAATGGTAGACGGTATATAGGCAAAGTGTGGTGGGATGGAAGAAAAGTTTTAGAAACCGTGTGAAGAGAAGAATGCAAGGCGTCAGGGGAGTGAAGAAGAGGATTGGTTTTGGGAAAGAAGTCTCGGTTTTGAGGGGCTGATGGTGAGGGAAATTGATTGAATTTTGGGATTTAATAAATTAGATGAATAGTAGAAAGCATGGGCATAGGTATGGCTAAGTGATGAGATTTGGTGTAGTGTGTAAGACAAGTAAGGTGATGTAAGTTTAGAAGCATGATTTTAGGGTATTATTTTTTTTTTGGACAAAAATCTCTTCTCTTAACCGTGCAGCCCTCTACTTCAGCTGCTGAATTTTCATTTTCTCCCCGCTCCGGTTCGCTCATGTTTTATTGCTCGCAGTGTCAGTGCGTTGCGCACGGTCGTCCGAAAAATATTTCGTTTATACCGTCGCGATCCTCTAATTCCCCTCTACCTAAGGGTATTAATATTTAAAGGTGTTTGTGAATTTTTCTCCGGGAGATTATTTTCACGGACACCTTTTGCGCGTCAGAAAATTTCATCGGTGAATAGCGGCTGTTCGGTTGTCTGCCAAACTTCCTACCGCGACACATTTTATTTCCTAAGGACATTCTACCTAATAATTTCCCATCTTTATTTTCTAATCATGATTAGAAAATTAATTTGATATTTATGTTTATGATTATTTCTCTAAGAAAAATCGGGATGTTACAACATGTATATGTAACTTTATTATAATATTATATGATTGGTTGTAAGTATCTGTGAAGGACCAGGTACTTGCTTATGTAAATATTTATGCTATGAATGACTATTGGTTGTAAGCCTCAAGCTCTATCGTTTGTCTTATATATATAATTTGATTCACACATGGCTCATATTTCATGAATAAGCACGCAGTATAAAGAATTTTAAATTGGTCCATATTTTCCTTAACTCAGTATTTTCGAAAAGTAACAAAGGACTATAAGTATTCCCACCAAGTGATTAACAACCTAGTGAGCATTGCATACTACTCGAGGGTATGCAGTTAATTAGGGTGTTACACTTTGCGTACGACTTAAGCGTAGGCAGTTAACTAGGGTGTTTCACAGAGTGTTTTGTTCTGAACAACGACAAAGATAACCTTGGTATGTTCGATGCAAAAGATAAAGGTATATTTCTTGGATATTCACTTTCTATCAAAGCCTATCATATCTTCAATAAAAGAACTCATACTATTGAAGAATCTATTCATGTATCATTTGATGAAACTAACCCCTCCAAGGAGGACAAAGTTGTTTTTTTTGATGATGATGAAAGTGAAGATCCACTACAAAGAAATGACGAACAAATCCAAGGAGAAGACAACAATGCAAATGATCAAGTTGAAGAACAAGTTTAGGATGATCTACCTAAGGAATGGAGAACGCACAGAGATCACCCAATTGATAAAATCATTGGTGATATATCAAGAGGAGTCACAACAAGATTGAAACTAAATGATGCTTGCTTACATATGGCATTTGTGTCATAAATCGAGCCATCCAAGGTACATGATGCACTAAAAGATGAACACTGGGTACTAGCCATGCAAGATGAACTTAATCAGTTTACTCGAAATGAACTATGGGAACTTGTACCAACGGCCAAAAGTAAACAAATCATTGGTACAAAGTGGGTGTTCAGAAACAAACTAGATGAAAATGGCATCATCGTTCAAAACAAGGCAAGATTGGTAGCCCAAGGATACAATCAAGAGGAAGGTATTGATTATGATGAAACTTATGCTCCAGTGGCCAGGTTAGAAGCTATACATTTACTTTTGGCATATGCTTGTTCCTTAAACTTTCAACTATATCAGATGGATGTCAAGAGTGCATTCTTGAACGGTTATATACAAGAGGAAGTTTATGTTCGACAATCCCCTGGGTTTGAAGATTTTAAAAAACCCTCTCATGTATATAAACTTAAGAAAGCACTTTATGGCCTCAAACAAGCTCCTAGAACTTGGTATGATCGTTTAAGCACATTTCTATGTGAGAAAGGCTTCGAAAAAGGTAAAGTTGATACTATTCTCTTCATAAAAAGAACTAAAAATCATACTTTACTAGTTCAGATTTATGTTGATGATATAATATTTGGCTCAACTAATGAGGTTTTGTGCAAGGAATTTTCAAATCTCATGCAAGGAGAATTTGAAATGTCTATGATGGGAAAATTGAATTTCTTTCTTGGTCTGCAAATTAAGCAAACTAAGAATGGAACATTCATTAACCAGTCTAAGTTATGAAAGGAACTATTGCAAAAGTATAAGATGGGTGATTGCAAGGCTATAGCAACACCAGTGGGATCAAGTACCTATCTCGATCAAGATGACTCTGGTAAGCCCATTGATGAGACACAATATTGAGGTATGATCAGATCCTTGTTATATCTAACTGCTAGTAGACCTGATATTATGTTCAGTATTTGCTTATGTGCTCATTTTCAATCATCTCCAAAAGAATCCCATTTGAGTTCTGTAAAACGAATTTTAAAATATTTGAAAGGCACTATCAATGTTGGATTGTGGTTTCCTAGAAGAAGCACATGCAGGTTGGTTGGTTATTCCGATTCTGATTTTGTAGGTTGTAAAACCGAACGCAAAAGCACTAGTGGTTCATTGGTCTTGCAAGAAACAAGCTTGTGTCGCTCTAAGCACTACTGAGGCTGAGTACATTGTAGCTGGTAGTTGCTGTGCACAAGTCTTGTGGCTCAAGCAACAGTTGAAAGACTTCGGTCTAGACCTTGGTTGTATTCCTATAAAATGTGATAACACAAGTGCTATCAATTTAACCAAAAACCCTGTGATGCATTCTCGAATGAAGCACATAGACATAAGACATCACTTTCTCAGAGATCATGTGTTGAAAAAGGAAGTTGAACTAGACTTTGTTGCAACACATGATCAGCTTGCTGACATTCTGACAAAACCTTTGTCAAAAGAACAGTTTTATAAAATTAGACGAGAGTTAGGGATCTTAGACGAGACATACATATATTAAAACCTTCTATGATTGGTTGTCTGATTAATTGTCTATGATTGTCTGTTTATTTTGTTGTTTGTGTAGTTTATGAAGTGTTAATCTTATACCTGATGATCATATATGTTACAAGCTTTCAAATTTTGAAATTTTTTGAATATTTTGTGCTTGTAATCGATTACAACTCCATAGTAATCGATTACCAGTGTTTCCACTCATCACGGTTTCAAAACTGCTTGTAGTAATCGATTACTCAAGCCAGTAATCGATTACTAAGGTTGCTAATCGATTACAAAATCGAGGTAATCGATTACCTTCATAGTTTTTCAGCATTGTAATCGATTACTTGTGGTGTTAATCGATTACCAGGCTAAAATTTGCCATGGTTAATCGATTATGGCAGTTATGTAATCGATTACTTGCCTGGCTATATCAATCTTGGTTCATTTTTTACCCATTTGTAATCGATTATTCTCCTTTCTCTCTCGCCCGAAGCTCTCCTCTCCATTGTTCTCCCATTTTTTCTCCCAAATTTCTTCCAAAATCTTGGTGATTCTTTGAAGAGTTTGGGAGTTTGATCATCATCCACCATTGTTCTAGTCTCCATCTCTCCCACATTACTCTCCTCCCTCTCCTCCATGGCTGCTTTAGGTTCAGGCTCCAAGAGAGCAAGAACCAAGAATGTTGGGTATGGTCTTGACCCTCAGTGAAACACCTTAGCTAGTAGGCCTATGCTTAAGTCATAGACTTTCCGGCTAGGTGGTTCTCCTCTGGTGCTGCGAACCTTTATGATTCTATATCCTAGTATAAAATTAGGGTTTACAAAATAGTGGGTCAATTTAAAACTTCTCTGAATCATACTATGAAAATACCGAGCCATACGCATCATACATCGTATAAGTGTGTCGAAAAAGAAAGTAGGGAAGCACGTGTACATACCTGGTGTACGGCGAGTACCCGAAGAAAATACACATACGGCCCACACGTCACACACACATAATTATACATTTATATAACAAGGAGAACAATTGTCCTATCACGGACATACATGTTCTACATCAGTTTATATACAATGATACATATACACAATACTACTGGTAAACTAAACCTACGCGCACGGATGAATACTACTCATTGTGTGTGCGATACAAACCTAACATCCGTCTCTCGGTTCGGCAGTGAAAGGGCTCTCCTGCAGCTACTCATCGAAATCCTCCTCTAGCTTGGCCGGATCTATCTCGTCCTCGCTGGAAATGTTGGTCGCGTTGGTGAAGTCACGGGGTGCGCACCTGCGTGGTCGCACTGGGAGAACACTCTTGCGGGCGGTAGTGTGTATACCTCATCCTCGGACTGGTGGTGTGGCTGGCTCTAGGTCTGTCTCTGGCTCAGGCCTCCGGGGTGACTCTGGTCTCGGTGGCGGAGGGACATCCTCTCCGTTAACATGGATCGGATCACGCAAGCTGCTACCTGGACGATCGTCTATCCAGATGGGACGCATAGGCGATGACCCTGGCCCGCGAAGTCTGCGGCGTGCCTGCTCTGAGCTCTCTCCCGGGAGGTTCGCAGGGGTGAACGTGCTGGTCTCCAATAAGGTATAGGTCCGATAGTTGCGCTGTCGAGAGCGCGTAAACAGCCAGACATCTTTGGGCGGCGGTGAAGACATTCTAGTCAGCTGGAGCCATACACAAGTGGGGATAAGAACGACTGTGTTCTTAGTTGAAACTCTACGTGGCTACTATAGTTCAATTACTCGGGCATGCTTCAGCCACTCAGGGAAACCTCTACGTTTCATGCAATACTAAATCCTACCAGTTATTATCTTGTACCTACAACCTGAGCAACTTTATATATTTTACTAGGTGACTGGGTTTCTACTCTTGTCATTACCTGGGCTTCGTGCTTGTTAACTGTACGTCGTTACTTAGAGACATACTATTCGTCTTGGGACGTTCCCTTGACGATACGTTGTGCATGAACAGTTATACATAATGCTTAAGCAATTGTACATACATATTTATCATCATATCATCATTCATCATTGCATACATTTAATTACATAGTGCACGAGGGAACTGGGAATCTCTTACGCATACCGTCTCACCCGGGTTAGCGTCCTTCTTAGTCCTTTCACCCATGTAACCGTGGCCTTCGGTTACAACCTCCTTCTATTCCCTATCATGATGACCCGGCAGCGCTTGAAATGGAGTGGTAGCTAACCACGTTAAGCTCATAGGAGGTAATTCATCATCATGATAAGTACCACCACCCCCTTACCGGGATGGCGAGGGACCGGCCCTTTGGCGCGATCAGGCGTGGACTTGTTTCTCTTTACTTTAATCTTAGTTCTTTGTTTTGGGGTCCCCCGTTTCTTTATAACAGGACTGTTCCTGTTCTCTTTCTTTCAGGCCTTTGCCTGTTCTCGTTCATATTCACGTCTCTCTACCTGTGTTGCTCGAAACCAATTCATCTTGCTGAATTGGCGAGGGGCGTGTCTGTAAGACGTGCCAAGAGAATAGGGGTTTCCTAATCATATAACTAAACTCCTTAACTAGGGTCTACCGTACCAACTGGGCTTTATTTCCTAGGGTTCAATTATGATCTTCATTAACTTTTAGCGTAAACTTCTAATTATCTAAGGCCGTCCTAACTCTTACGACGGCCTTTCCTCATGATGCATGCTCCAATTACACAAAGTCATACATAACCATGCAGGCTGGACTCCATAGAACCTTTAAAATCATAAGTTTCCAGTAGGCATTCAAATGCTTAAAGGATGTGCATTCGATTGCTTCTTTCAATCGAATCCCTTAGGGATTCAATCGGCCGAACTCCTTCTAGGTCTTTCATTCGATTGAAATCTCTAAGTATTCAATTGAAATCCTCCGCGGTCTTTCATTCGATTGAAATCCCTTAGTATTCGATTGAAATCCAAAATCATCTTTCATTCGAATCTGTGGGAATTCAATTGAATGCTACAGTAAAAAAATCGCCCCAGAGAGCAAATTCTCCAGGGTTTGCTCCGCGTAACATTTTTCGCTTCTACAGTAATCCAATCCATGCAGTTATGATTTCCAAACCTCAAAATCATCCAAATCTAGCTTCCCTAACTTATTTCCCATAGTTTTTATAAAACAGTTTTTCATTCACATACACAGAAATGCATTGAAACAATCATTAAACAAACCACATAGACAGTGGGCTTAGAGTTACCCACATCGGATGGAGATTCCGGTCCGGTGGAGTTGGAGTGGAGAATTTTCCCTTCACAGTGGTGCGTTCCCCCAAATTTTTCCGGAGTCTGAAAGCGCTTCCGCGATGTGCCCGAGCAGGACCGACTTTCTGTGAAAACGAAATGAAAGTGACCTCTGAAGTGGCTATTTATAGCTTTTTCCTTTTTCCTTTTCCCTTTTCTTTTTATCTTTTTCTTTCTTTATATTTCCTTTCTGCTATTGGTTATTATTATTTATTTATTTATTTATATTTTAGTTGGTTAAATATCTCCTGAGGGAGATAATTTCCTTCCAGGGTCAACTTGGTCTGGTTCGATCGCGTTTAAATCAATTTCTCACGCCTCGGTTGCCCTAAAAATATTCCGGGCATACCGCCGTGACCCATTGATTTTTCCCTTCGACCCGGGAGCTACCACTCGGGAACTTTTGACCGTTTTATCGTATGCAAAAATCCCACGAGTGTTTCCCGGTATCCGAAACGAATTCCGTTTGAGTCGAAACTCTCCCGGATGCGCTGGAAAATTTCCCGGACAACACCACCTAACTCCGGCCACTGATTCGAAGATTTTACCGGTTAAATTCTCCTTTTGGGGTCCTCAGAATACTTTTCGATTCTCCATGACGGCTAACCCGCGGGCTTTCCGTACATGACAAAATCGGGTTGTTACACTCAGGACATCTCCAGACTTCTCAAGACTGTCGAGCAGAAGAAACGTTTTCTGTCCCGTTTCTTGGAGCGACAAATTCTGTCTCCTAAGTACGGTATACTCAACACCTTTTCTGCTGCTGGCTTAGATTTCCCTGCATTGTTTGAATTTCAAGGATTGCCAGATTTTGTTTCCCTGCATGGTTCTTACTATCCTGAGTTAGTAAAAGTGTTTTACTGCAATCTAAAGTATGTTAATAATAAGCTGGTGTCCCAAGTCACGGGTGTAGATATTGTTATGACTTTGGAATACTTAGGGAACTGTTTGGGGATTCCCTATGAAGGGCGGAAGTTGAGTGCTAAAATTCTTTGTCCTTGGCAAAATTTTAATAGGAAGACCTTCTACCAGAGTTTGTGTCAATTTTCTGAGGCACAACTCCAGGAGAAGTGCCAGAGGTTGGAGTCTGCACGCACTAGGGACATTTTGCCTGTTGGTCCCCTTACTGTTGGTAATCGTTTATTGCATTACTTTCTGAGTTATGTCCTCTTGCCTCAGATCTCTAATCATGCTCAGATTAGTGATTTGGAACTGTAAATTCTCCATGGGCTGAAAACCAAGGAAAAAATAAATTGGGCATATCTGGTGCAGCAGCACATGCTTCTACAGTGTGATCGTACTGGGGCTCTGCCATATGCTCCTGCTATATCTCAGATTTTTCAGAATTTTGGTGTTTCTATTGTTAGGGAATTTGTTCAGCAGGTTGATATTAAGACTCAAAAGATTGACATTGATATCCTGGCTAAGTTGGGCATCTATTAGGATGTGTATGGGGTGTTCAAACACAAGGCAGATACCAGAGATACTACTCCACCTCTTCCTTCGTCTGCTTCTGGCCCGTCTCCTGATCCCGTCGTCCCTCAGTCTTCATCCAATTCTGACAGACATTTTCAGATGATTTTGGATCGCTTGTGTAACAACCCGACTTTTTCCTCCAATTTAAAATGCTATTTAAGGCAAAAAGTAAAAATATAATAATAAGGAAAAGGCAAGATAAAATGAACTAAAATTCAAATATTAATTTTATTTCTGTAATATTAATTAAAAATAATTCTTTGACGATCTCGTGACGTCCGGTACGTTCGGATCGAAATTAGGGTTTTACTGTAATTTCTTTACGACTCGTAGGAGTCTGTAAAATAAATGAACATGAAAATAAATGTAAGAATATGTCATCTAAGATTTTAATATTAACCGGGATAATTAATAGGTCACAACGGTATGCCCGGAATATTTTTAGGACGTCCAGACATAAACAATTAATGAACACACATAACCTAAAACACACTAAGGACAAATTAGGAATTACACATGGCCATGGGATTAAGAATCACCCACGGCTGCCCTTCCCCCATGAGGAACCCGAACACACACATACACAAACACTCTAAACTTCTTTCATTTTCTTCTAAGGTTCCAAGACCACAAAGCTTCAAATTCACCAAGCTTAATCATCATCATCAATTACTCAAAATCATCAAGGAGACAAGCTAGCATCAAGGTGAAGAGTTTCTCTTCAAGTGGAAGCAAGAGAAACAAGCTTCAAAACCCTAAACTCCATAATCTAGGGTTTATGCTTTTCTTGACAAAGAAGAGTTCAAGCAAGCCCACAAGCTTTAAGCTCATCATCAAAATTCATTCTTAAGTCCCTAAGGAAGGCAAAGCAAGCATAGTTGGTAAGTTTCATCACTTGGTGAAGAACCAAGCTTCCATGGCCATATTTACCCTAATTAGGTCAAGTTTTCATTTTAGGTTAAGGAGTTCTCAAGTAAGCAAGCAAGGCTTGGTTTCCTTTTCTCCTAGCAACAACAAGCTCTTGAGGAAGTGGGTAACCCTAGTTCCTCACCTCTTTGATGGTGGATGAGTGCTTGTATATGTTATGTGCTTATTTGCTTATGTATGTGATTTATGGAATATGTGATGAAATATGTTAGAATTGATGCTAGGTTTAGGAAGATGATTCTGGAGGGTCTTGTGACCTTGATTATATGTGATTATTATGCTTGAATCATGTGTGAGACTCATGTAGGGTGCCATGGAAGAGAAGGGAAGAAAATGGAAGAGAATGGCAATTCGGTTTGCATGTCTCGAACAGGGGTCGCTGAGCGGCGCCTCAGGCACCGCTGAGCGAGACATGACTTACGTGGAAAGGTGAAAAAGATATTTTTAAATTAAGGCGGTAGAGGAAGGCTTGAGAAAGTTTAGTCGCTGAGCGATAAGGTTGGTACCGCTGAGCGATGCAACCTTTATTGCTAAGCGCCAAGGTCCAAACCGCTGAGCGAACATCAGTTTTCGCTGAGCGGCTTGAGACTAAGAAAAGCTGATGGTACCCTCTTGAGGCTCATAGTATGGTATTTAATGCTGTATGATGATTGATGGCTGAATTGTATGCACGTATATGCTGTATGTTAGGAATTAAGATGGAATATGCATGTTATGGGTAAATTATGTTGAAATATGTGATATGCCATGTACTCTGAGACACCTAGTTAAAGATATGATAATTAACTCTGAAATAAGGAAAGATGCTGAAATGAACCATAGGGAACAAGTATGCCATGCTGCAGGTACAAAATGCTGAATTACTGCTGAACTGCTGAATCAGGGCCAATGCCCAATACTGCTGAACTAGGGCCAATGCCCATACTGCTGAAACATGGCTATATGCCACATACTGAAAAGGGCTAGATGCCCCAATACTGAAATTGGCTATATGCCACATACTGCTGAGGCCGTGATCACGAGAGCCAGATAACAAGCCCATTTCAGTAGGTCGGATAGACATACTGAAGATGGAAGCCCGCCACAGGTGGTGTCGAGATGGCATACCTGGAGGTGTGCGGTTACCACGCCTATGCATTGTCGTACGGGGGCAAGCTTAGGTGGGGGTACAATACCAGCCCACTGTCGAGGGGTCCCTAGGGGCACACGGCAGGTGGAAGCCCACCGCAGTAAGGTCAGGACAGTGTCGGCCTATACTGAGGGTGTGAGGTTATTCCGTCATACTAGTGTCAACAGAGGACATTATTATGGTGGGAATAACACCTATGCTGTTATACTGCTGTATTCTGCTGCACTGCTGTATTCTGTTATGCTGTTAAATGCTGTTACTCTGTTACATTCTGCTGGACATGTTATGCTGCTCATTCTGTCATGGTTATGTTGATGATTCTGTGATATGTATTCTGCTGAATTCTGTTATGTTTATATTCTGCTGAATTCTGTTATGTCTGTATTCTGCTGAATTCTGCTATGTCTGTATTGGATGATGTGATGTTTATTCTGATGACTCGGTTATGCTGAATGTATTCTGATTACATGCCGTTATTCAATTCAATTTCTGCTGTTATGCCGTACCGTCAAGAGCACGCTCGAGACGGTTAAGTATATTCACGAACTGTTAATCAGCACGAGAATGTAGTAAGCAAGAATAGTTCCCATGTCACATGTTAATGCTGATAAAGCCGTTCAGATAGGCAAGATAATAAATAGTAGGCTGATTAGTATGTATGTTCACTAGAGATCTCTGAGCGGCCTGAAGTCCGACATAATCTGATGTACGACTCAGGAACTAAGGTTATTTCCACTGAGAACCTACCGTTCTCATTCCCCACTGTTTTATGACTTCAGGTACAGAAGAGGATGAATCATATTTTGAGGATGCAGAAGAGCCGCCAGATGAGCCATGAGCGGCTAGGAGATAGATAGATGGTTATGTTTTGCCAAGGGCTTACTGAGTAGCATTCCAGTAGTCCTTGTGTTTTGATGCTGTATATGCTGGATTATGTATTTGATGTTTTGATCTATGTACATATTATGTATACAGTGATATGACTTTGTATGGTGGACCCACTGAGTGTATATTATATGTTCTATTTCTCATTATGCTATCCGCTTTGTTATTATATTTGTTTATTCCAAACGCATGGCTCTATTTTATTATTAATGTGATACAAGTACAAGTTTAAAACGGGTCCTTATTTTATGAGCAATGACTACTTTCAAAAGATAACTATGGACTAAGGTATTCCGACCAAGTAGACAACAACCTAGTGAGCTTTGTTTACTATGTACGGGTAAACAGTTAGCTAGGGTGTTTCAGCCTGGATCAGATGCAGGCTGCCCATACAGCACGTTTTGATCATATTGATGGCCGCATTGACTTGCTTCACACTGATCTTCGAGGTGATATAGGGCGACTGGCCAAGCGAGTTGATGACTTAGCCTCACCTACTATTACCCTCGACGACATTCACTTCTCCAGCGACGCTGAACCATGACTAATGCTTTATTGTCTTTCTTGCATTTTTTATTGTTGTTTATTGTTGTTTATTTTATTTCTCATCTGACATTTTATTTTAGTAGTTTTTCCTTGTAATAGTTTAGCTATTATGTGTTTCCGTTGTACTTATGTTTTGTTATGACTATTGTTTTCTAATTATATAATTATGTTTTCTGCTTAGTTGTAATGATCTCATTTTTTGTTTTCTGTTTGTTATGCATATATATATATATTATCTCTATTTGTTATTCTTTGTTGTGTTCCTTTTTCTTCTTTTTGATGATGTCAAAAAGGGGGAGAAAGGTTGTGTCTAGTTTGTGTCTTGTCTCAGTCTGTTTTACACAGGGGGAAATTCAACAAAACCAAGAAAGGCCAGATAGTCAGAAACATAGGGGGAGCAATACAGTCAAACGAACTTCAACTTTCAACGATGGTTTTGTCATCATCAAAAAGGGGGAGAATGTGAAGAAGATTCTTTTTCTGACCTTGATGACTTGGTTTTGATGATGACGACAACAACATCAACAAAAAGCAGAAAAAGGGAAGACACATCAAAGAACCTCAGAGCTCAAACCGATCAACATACTGAAGGTTCAAGTGTTTTATCTTAGAGTTTAATAGTTAGCACTTGTTACTGATATTATGGTTATTGGCTCATAAAGTTTTCTCTCTAAACAAGGCTACTATTTTCCCAAAACCCTAAAAGCATTTAGCAACACTTTTCTAGGGTTTCTAACACTTTTAATTTGAGTTTTGCATCAGTAATCGATTACCATGCTAGTGTAATCGATTACCATCAAAGAAATTCCAAAATTATTCAAATTTTGTGGCAGTAATCGATTACCACCTCGAAAATTTTGAAAAATGGCAGTTTCTATGTGTGTAATCGATTACCACACTTGGTTAATCGATTACATGCTCGAATGGGTGTGTTTTTTCATGAAACAATGTGTTGTTTTGTATCTGTATGCTATGGCAATGGTTCATGAACAGGAACCTCTGCCCATATAAGGTTGGAACTCATGCAGAACAAAATCCATCCATCAAAACTACAATCTTTCATCAATTCTCAAAGTTTTACAAGTTCTGATCAAATTTTCAAAGTTAATTTTCAATCCAAAACTCAGAAAGCATTGAGCCATAACTTTCATATCAATTGTGCTCTCTATTCAAGATTATCCTTCCCTGAGTTTAGGATTGATACAAAAGCCATTGTACAAATACTTCTTCAATCTTTTGCTTGTTGTAAACACCGTAGTGTTCGGTGTGTTTTCTGATCATCACCGTAGTGTTCGGTGAGGGCATTGTGTAACCAGGGGAACGGTTGTGTTCTCTTGAAATCGTTGGTGTAAGCACCTCGGTTGTGAGGTTGTACACAACACAAGTTTACATAGTGGAAAGATCCCTGAATCAGAACAGGGTACGGGACGTAGCCTTCGGTGGTTGAAGGTGAACCAGGATAAATCTCGGGTGTGATCTTTCTTATCCCTACACTCTTTACATTCAGCAATTTACATTTCCGCTGCTTTAACATTAACATCTATTCGGTTTATTGTTGGGTCTTGATCACAATTTGGGAATTAGGGTTTCATATCAGCTATCATTTTCAAAGAACAAAAATTACTCAAAAACAAGAGAAACCTAATTCACCCCCCTCTTAGGTTGCTATCTAGAATTACAGGGGTAAGAACGATTGTCCTCAGTGGTTAACCTTAGCGTCGAGGTACTTCTTTAACTCTCTTATGAACCAGGCCGCTCAGGAGATCTCTATGTTTACATGCATACTAACATCCTATTGATTATTATCTTTACCTAGGATCCTGAACGGCTTTATCTAAGTTACTAGGTGACTGGGGATCTAGTCTTTCTTATCTAAGTTTTCATGCTCATTAACTTTTCTTGCATACGTACATAGTTCCCTCGAACGTTCTCTTGACAGTACTTACTTCATACATATACTTACATACTTTATCATATACTTATGCATCATATACTCAATCATCATATCATTGCATATTCATTCATTTTATACTTTATGCATGGGGGTTCTCTTACGCTTCCCGGATGAACTTCGGTCCGGGTTACGTCCTTCTTACATTGACGGCCTCAGACGAACTTCGGGTCCAAGGTTATGCCTTTCTTATCTCTTTGCTTGGATGCCCCTAGGCAAACTTTGGGCCCGGGGTCACGTCCCTTTCATCTAGTCCTTCGCCCATGTAGTCGTGGCCATACGACTACAACCACTTCTGTTCCCAGCTTGACGACGACCAGGTTGCGCTCACACCTAAGTGGTTGCGAATTACCGACGGAGAACTTCGTTCCATCATCGCCTATCAAGTGGGCTAACCTCCACTAGGTAGGAGGAGGGGGCTGGCCCTCGCGAGGCATTGGACTCATACATCATCATAATCATATCTTTCGGTGTGACGACACCCTTTCTCATTCATCTTTTCTTTACTTCCTTTCTTTTTTTTCTTTCATCATCATTAACCAATCCACCCTTTTGGGACTGGTGAGGGGCGTGTCCGTAGACTTTGCCAAGAGAAAGACTTCCTATCATATAGCTACATACTGGTTCCCTACTGTTCCATTATGATCTTTAAGCATTCAGTGATTAAACTCTAGTTCTCTAAGGTTGTCCTACCACTTAGGTGACAGCTCGGTCCTCATGATGTATTATATCATAAACCTCCTAAACATAGTTATTCTACATGCAATGTTCCACATACATCCTACCTATTACATACATCCATCATATACATCAGTTAGATCATTGCTTATTGGACTATGTGCCCAAGACAATTTCCATGAGTCCCCTGCCTCACAGACCGCTCAACGTGACCTTGGGTCAGCTCAGCGTTCTCTGAGACTGGCTCCTCCACTTTTCCAAAATCCATTTTCAAAGGGGCTCTCAGACCGCTCAGCGGTGCACTAGACCGCTCGGCGGTCTGATGCAACGCCCTAGCTAGTTGGCCTATGCTTAAGTCATAGGTTTCCTTAGCTAGGTAGTTGAATGCTGGGCTGTGAACTATTACTGTTCTAGGTTATCTACTGAAATTAGGGTTACTGAAAAAATGGGCCAATTTGAAATTTCCTTTGCAAATACATGTATATAGAAAGTAATGAGCCATGCGAATAATATAACGGATAACGGCATAACTAAAAGATAAGAGAGTGCGAGTACATACCTATAGCGTGGAGCTTTATCGGTAGAAGGTATACATAGGGGCCCGAATATACATAACATACCAATATAATATAATACATAAGTTTATACATAATTCCATACAGTATGATAATAATATACACATCAGTTCAGGTAATATACAAACATACTAACTAAAAGAAGAACTACGTACACGAGCGGCACTGCTCGCTTCGTGTACGGTACAAAACCCTATCCCTGCACTCGGGTCTGGCTATCCGCCACCTACTCAAAGTCTCCTAGGCGCTCCAGGGGCTCCTCATCCTCCTCACTGCTCAGGTCTGTCACCGCCGAGGAGCCGCGTGGGACAAAGCGATGTGGCCGAGCGGACAGTATCCTCTTCCAGGCAGTGGTCTTGCGACCTCGAGCTCGAACCGTCAGGGTGGACGCACCTGGGTCTGTCACTGGCGTCGGGGCCGGTGTAAGAGTCTGCTCTGGCTCTGAGGGAGGCATCTCCTCATCACCGTTGAGGCGAATCGGATCCCTGCTACTGATCCCTGGGCGCTCGTCAACCCAGATGGGGTTCAGTGGCGATGTACCTGGGGCTCCAAGCCTCTGCCTGGGAGAACGATCAGGCTCGTCGGGTAGGCGTGCAGGTGCAAAGGTACTCGTCTCCAGGAGAGTATCCGTGCGGTAATTGCGCATGCGGGTGCGCGTAAATAACCAAGCATCCTTGGCCGGTGGCGAAGTCATGGTTGCAAACTGGATCCATAATCGAGTGGGGGTGAGAACTCTTGGTCCTCAGTGGGTCTCCAAGGCTACTACTGGTTCATTTACTCGAGTATCCTCTAGGCCATTCAGGGGATTTCTAAGTGAGCATGCATACTATGAACCGTACTGATTATTATCTTTTACTAAAACCCTGAACAGCTTTATCTAAGTTAGCTAGGTGAATAGGGGACTAGTCTTGCTTACTAAGGCTACGTGTTGATGAATCTTATATTTTAATTATCAATGTACTAATCGTCTCGGGTCGTCCCCTTGACGTTACATAATACACAAACAAGCAACCAAATATATTAACTCCTATTCAAACATTCATTCATTCACACATACATATAGATACATAGTGCATGGGTGCGTTGGGGATCTTTTACGCTTTGGCACATACAGGCTTTGGCACATACAGGCTTACCGGGTCAGTGCATCTTTTCCATAGGCATACCGGCTGGCCGGGTTAGCTCTTTATCTCCTTATGCGTACCGGCTTGCCGGGTGGCTTGCCGGGTTAGCGCTTTTTCCTCTACTTCCACCTTTTCTATCCATCCTCTACCTTACGGTGTCATTAACTTCTTCGAACCAATCCACCCTGGGACGACTGATTCGTTAACCAATCTAAACTTGTAAGGATGGCAAGGTAACACATCGACTAATCCAACTTTGTGAACTAGTGAGGGGCTTGTCTATAAGACTTTGCCAAGAGAGGGCTTCCTAATATATAACTATATAAGTGTTCCCTAAGCTCCGTTATTATCTTTATGCATTAGGTGATTGACCTCTACTTTTCTTGGGTTGCTCTAACACCTATACACAACCCATTCCTCATGACGCATGCCTTACTATGCAAAAATAGACCATTATGTACCCCTTGTATCCCTTAGAATCACTAAAGTCTCAAAGCTGCCAGGTTTCATTCGAATACTTGGAGGGGTATTCGAATGAAATCCCTCGAAGTTCTTTCATTTGATTGGAATAGGTTTTCATTCGACTGAATTCACTCGGCATTCTTTTATTCGAATAGTAGGGGATTCATTCGATTGAAATCCCAAAAATTTGCCTTCATTCGACTGCAGTGGAATTCATTCGAAGGAAACCTCATTTTGGCTTTCATTCGACTGAATTCCTTGCGTATTCGAATGATTGCTGAAAAAATCGCCTCCCCAAGACTCCAGTTCTCTATTTTCACTGTTCCTAGGGTTCCAATTGGTACAATTATGAGTTTCATTTCTCAACATTTCACAAAACCCTTTTTAACCAATATCCCCCCAAAATACTACTAATCAGATCTACAGTCAGATATACAAATAAACACATATACAGTTAAAAATTAATCCACATAGACAGTGGGCTTAGGATTACCCACCTCCGATCGAGATTCCGATTCGGTGACCTTGAAGGGGAGATTTTCCTCTTCACGATGGCGTGCTCTGGCTATTTTTTGGAGACTCCGGCACGAGCCCTAGATGTGTTGGAACGAGGCGAGTGTTTGTGAAAACGTCTGAAGGAAAATGTAATTTTACGAAAGTTACGTGGTTATTTATAACCGTGCACACTAACTTTATTTTCTTTTCTTTTTTCCTTTTCTTTCTTTCTTATTATTGGTTTTGCTGAAGCTTTGCTTTAACTTCTTTTATTATTATTATTATATGTTTATTTATTATTTATTAATTAGCTTCCCTCAAAAGCTACCTTCCCCCGTCTAGCTCCGTTTTCGCTTTAACGCGTTTTGCTCGAAAAGTCTTACTCCCGGTTGCCCTAAAAATATTTCGGACATACCGTTGTGACCCATTTATTTTTTCCTTCAGTCCGAAATAGTTTTCTCAGGGACCAGGACCTCCTTGCCAAACGAAGAAAATCCCACGGGCCTTTTTCTGTATCCGAGAAATTTTTGATTGCATCGAAACTCGTCCAGCGGCTCCCGAAAATTATACAACAGCTAAACCTAACCCAGTTCCTTGAATTTCCCAGGGTTTCGGAGGTTTAACTCTTCTCCCCTAGCATCCTTGGTGTTTCCCAGCCGTTCTCGGCTGCAAAAACGGAAAGGTTTTCGGTTTGTAGAAGCACGGGATGTTACATCTGACGCCTAGTTCCAAAAGCATTTTCCATCCTTATCGCTAAGTTTCGGCCTAAGCCACTCAGTGGTGAACTTCATACCGCTCAGCGGTATAGTTCGCTCAGCGGCTCGCTCAGCGGTTGAATCCGCTCAGCGGCTCCTGAACCACTAAGCACTCTGGGCGAAACTGCAGCACCTGCTTTGTTTTTTTATCTTTCTTTCCATCACTACCCATGGCCAATTCTTGGGAATCTTTCACATGTTCCAACAAGTATATTCCTATCTAGTCCAGGTCACAGGACCCTTCAGAATCATAGCAAAGTCCTAGCATAACAGTTCTAACATAATACATAAGTATCAAAGCAAAGCAAGCATAGAAACACCACTAAGGAGGTCAGCAAAACTAAGGTTACCCACTTCCTTAGAGGCTTCAAGAGGGATGGAAATGGTGGCAAAGATGCAGGCTCTTAGTGTAACATCCCGCGTTCCTGTTAGAGAAATGATCGTCGAAGTTAGAGGGGAAATTTACAGGTCAAATGCCCATAGGATATGGGGATAGTCGCTGTAGGAAGTCTCGCAGACAACCGAACGGTGATTGTCTGCCGTTGTAATTTTAAGACGCGTAAAAGGTATCTGTGAAAATACTCGTCCAGAGAAAAATTCACAAACACCTTTTAATTTTAATAATCTGGGGTAGAGGGAAATTAGAGGATCGCGACGGTTCAAGCGAAATATTTTTCGGACGACCGTGCGTGACGAACTGATACTGCGAGCGATAAAAAAACGAGCGAAACGGAATCAGGAGAAAAAGGAAATTAGATTCAGCACGTGAGGAATAATATTGGTTTGGGAAATTATTTTTTTATTTCATTTACTATTCATGATTTGACATTTTATTTATCTTTTAAATTAGTTAAATAAAAATGAAAATAGAAAATGGCATTCTTGTAATTAATAAGAAGGGCAAACAGGTAATTTTAGGGGCTGCATGGAGGCTATAAATAGCCCATCCATGGCAGAAATTTTCTCAAAAATTTCCATTCTCTATAGAAATTTGCCACGTAAGTGGATAAGGCTAACACAGGACTTTTGGGGAACCGGGCCAGCACTGAGCGAAGGCGAGCCTAGCGCTGAGCGGTGTGAACTCTGAGCGTTGAGCGATGGGATCCTTGCACTAAACGGTAGGACTTCCTAGCACTGAGAGGTCAGAGCTTTCAGCGCTGAGCGATGGGGGCCTGTACGCTGAGCGGCCTGGGGATCTGAGGGTGCTGGTTAGTGTTGTCTAAGCAGCCCAGTATGATCAGCCCTGATTCAGTGGAGTACAGATGTTTACCTCACGATAAGACACCTAAGGATGAAAAGAACAAGAATGTATCATAAGAACCAAGAAGTGCATGCGTCATGAGGTAGTGTTGCCATATGGCTTAGGGCAGCCACAGATCACTAGAATTAAATGAACTAATGTGCAAAGACGGTAATCTAATTTAGGGAACCAGTTAAGTCTAAAGACGGGCCCCGGCCACCGAGGATCGGTGTAGCCCGAAGTGATAACTTAGTTATATAATAGGAATCCCTCTCTTGGAACGTCACACTGACAAGCCCCTTCCCAGTCTAGCGAGTAGAACTAGTTTATGATGATGACACGCAGACAGTGATCTGAATGCGGGTTTCAACCCGGAGAGAGAAAAGAAAGTAAGGAACAGAACAAGAGCTTTTATGTCATGACGGTTCAAAGACAAGAATGATGTCCACAAAGTTCGGAAAGTTGCATGAAAAGATAAGAATGATGTGCACAAAGTTCGGACTGTTGCATTTCATGTCCCAAGGGACCCCAGAAAGTCGGCCACGAAGTTCGGGTGCCGAGAAGTCGTCCTCATTTCTCGGACGCACACGAGCCCTCGCCTGCCAGTGCTACCACCAGGGTACACTCCCACCATTCCACTTGTGGAAGGGTTATAGGTGGTTGGGACTGTATAGGGACGACAGTCCCGCAGTCAGCAAGGGGGTGTGGGCATCCAGCAACGAAAAGGATGCAGCCACAGGCGCGTAAGAGAAACCCCAAGTCCCTCATGCATTATTTTACTGTAAACTGTATATGAATGTATGTATGATTATATCTGAACAATTATGTATGTATGTTGGGTAAGCCGTCCGTGAGACACGTATGAGACGGTCACAGTAGCACCGCGAGTCCAGTAAACAAGCGCGAATGCCTAGGTAAATAAAGATTAGAGATCCCAGTCCCCTAGTAATTAGATAAAGCTGCTCAGGACTTTAGGCCAGAAATAAATGGTAGGAAATGTCTAGATGCATGAACACTTAGAGATCTCCTGGGTGGCCTGAAGCTTAATTAAGTAACCAGACCTCACGACCCTATAGTTATCCACTAGGAACTAACCGTTATCACCCCCACTCACTTATGTCTTCAGGTGAGACAGATGACTACACTGCCACCAAGGAAGAGGCGGATCATCCGCAGCATCTTTAGGACGATAGACCCTGAGACAGGGGTCGAGACTGAGCACTGGTCATTTGTGGTAGTACATGACCCCCTTCCTCTCCGAGCAGTACCCCCAACGCCGGCTGAGCTAGTACCTCCAGCGGATGATGAGGCGCCACCATACGAGAAAGATGTAGAGGCGGATCCCGTGTCAGTGAGGCTGCGACCTCCGAAGCCGAAGAAGAAAGGAGCCCGGATGCGCGTGACTCAGGTATACGGTCGTCGCCTTACACCTCGCTCACATGACAGGGAGGCGGGACCATCCACCGGACCCCGCGACCCACCGGACATACCGGAGCCCACATCAGACGAGGAGGAGGATCCTGCGGAGGCAGCCCCATAGAAGAGGACCCCCTAGCGGAGGAGGAGGACGATGGCGAGGAGTGACTTCGAGCCCGACCAGTCTGTTCAGTGTCCTGATGAAAGCCAAATAGCACTTCCTTTACTCTTGACACAGCTTTGGTTTTGTCACAACCGTGCCAATTTCATGGAAAGCCTATTGTTTGCACTTTACGTTGCTCAAATTAAATTTATATATATCCTACTTTACGGCTTTCAGATCCACAAGGGATCCAATTGCAGTATAGTCGGGTATAGTCGAACCACAGAGAGTTGCAAAATTACCATTCTTGAATTCGTTTAATTAAACAATGGGGTGAAGGATTTGATAATTGTTTGATAGTTAAAATAGGTAAATAAACAACATAAAAGTAAATAGGAAACAAATCAGAGGTAGTTTTGGAGCTTGTTGGGAATTTAATCACATCATAGTTTCATGCATCCAGTTACTTATTACATAGAATTATCATTTGATTGCCCGCCACCAAGTCTTAACTTGTCATCACTTTCGCGCATGACAAGATCACAGGTTTCCTTTGTTAAACTGTCACTTTCGCATACAAGCTTAACAAAGTATGCTAGCATTAATCCAGATGTTAAAATGGCTAACCTTTGTTCCAGTTACGGCAACAAGGTTAGATGAAATGGTTTAGTTCCAACTCTAATGGTTGTAACTTTCGTTCACAACGTTCAAGTCTAGAATCTAGTTAAGCATAATGATCTTGATCTTAACATGGTTATGATTTAATTAGTATAACTGTCGTTCATACAACTAAATCCCAAATCAAGAATCAAATCATTAAACAAAGACTAGCATTAAGTGTAAAACCATTCAAGCAAATCATAAGAAAAGGATAGATTCATATGTAATAGTTACATGGATACAAGCAAACTACAATAATGACCAAAATCCCAACAAAAAGAGGATTAGGAATCCATTTTACAAGAGTATCTCGGAGGCAAGGTTTGGACGCTTACCATGACACGTACTCACGCTATCATGGCCACGGCTTCGCCGAGCTTCCTCGATTCTCTAGGCTCCTTCACAAGCCTCGTCTTTGTTCCTAACCTAAACTAAACTAAAAACTATAATGGAAAATGTAAAAGAATGGAATTTGGAGTAGAGGAAGGGATGTTGGATGGATGATTCGGAATGGCATGGCCTCCTCTATTTATAGGCAAAATTTGGGTCCATCGCTCAGCGGTTTTGATGGCTCCGCTGAGCGATTCTGGCTTCATAGCTGAGCGGCGGTGCTTTTATCGCTGAGCGGCTTATCCCTTTATGCGGAGTAATAAATGCTCCGGCAGCTTTTGCAGGGCGGCACTGACGTGGCAGGGCGGCACCAGGCTGGCTCCAGCTGGCGCAATAAATGCGCCGCGTGCAAGTTACTGTTGACGTAATTTCGCTGAGCGATACAAGTACCATCGCTGAGCGATTACACATCCATAGCTGAGCGGTAATCACTTATTCGCTGAGCGATTATGGCCTTGGCGCGGGGCGATATCTTGTCTTTCGCTGAGCGGTCCTTTCGCCAAATTTATTCTTTTAAGCTCTTTTTCTGCTTTTTGCCTTCTTCCCCATTCTTCTATGTAATTATTCTTTAATTAGTCTGCTTGCATTCATTCTCAAATACATATTACAAACCTACAAAATATGGGAAATTCATTAGATAATTCTTTAAAATCTAAGCAAATAAATGCCTTTTTAAATGATGAAAATTGCGTATTTTGGGCATTTAACATGTCCCTGTACTCGGACCAGCTCTTTTTGCTAGTAGTTGTAGTTATATGTATCTATGCTGACGGTAGTCGTTGTATATGGATGTATATTGTGTAGTAGGAGTATTTAATTATGTATAGACCATGATAATGTATAATTATGACTCTGTATCTAGCACTTTGTAATATTTATGAATCGCTTTTTCTGGGCCCTATTGAGCACTGTGTTTGATTGCCTGATTTTGGTTATGTATGACTAATGCTGCTATTGGTTATCTATTATTCATCTGTATGGAACATATGGTATAGTTCCCGCGCCTGGCTCTACTTTAATGTGTAAACGCTACTTACAATCAAGAAAGAAAAAAAATGGGTCCTTAATTTGGAATAACTATACTATTTTCTAAGTAAACTAAGGACTACCAGTATTCCCACCCAGCAGATAACAACCTAGCGGATACAGATTATGACTTAAGCATAAGCTGCCAACCTAGGGTATTACACTTAGGGTGTTTAGCCTCCAGAACGAGTCTCCTGATTTCAGTAGTGTTCTAGCAGGGTTTCTGAACCGAACGATTTTTGGGCAGAGTTTCCACAACCTTGAAATTTTTGTGAAAAATTCTGAATGGGAGGGACTATTTATAGCCAGGAATCTGCCCCCAAAATTACTCTTTTACCCCTTGTGAAATTTACCATTTTGTCCATTTTAATTTAATTAAAGAATTAATTAATTAGGTTACATAATGAAGATGTCAAATCTATGAATAGTAACCTAATTTTTTATTATTTTCCTTGAAAAATCTGCTTCCATCACGTGGTGAATGCAGATGTGGGTCCCTCCCGGTCCCGTTTCGCTCATTTTTGGCCAATCGCAGTCCCGGTGCGTCGCGCACGGTCGTCTGAAAATTATTCTACTTATACCGTCGCGATCCTCTAATTTCCCTTAACCTGGAAATAATATTTACTCTAGGCATTTGTGAATTTTCCTCCGGAGGAGTATTCTTCACAAATACCTTTGATACACCGTTAAACCTTGGTGACTGCAGACCACTGTTCCGCTTGCGGTTTCGCCGTTGCCTAATCTTCCTAATGAGGTCGTGTGACTATTCTAAGGTGTTTGTAACCTTTCTCCGGTATAGGTTAGGCTTCCAGAGACTTTGGGAATCTTTGCTCAGTTCTACTAGCTCAACGGGGCCAAACGGGGTTGTTCTAGTGTCTGCGGAATCATCCGAAACTAAACGGATTTTCGTTTTTCCGTCACTTTAGGCTTTTCATCCATATCTAGGGGTCGAGAGGAATCATTTGAGTGTAAGCAGAATTTATCAAAACTAAACAGAATAATTTCTATTAATTTTTGCATGTTAACCCATACAGAGTGCCTTACGAACAGTTAGTTGGGGAAATTTTCACTAAGAAAAGAGCGAGATGTTACATTCCACCCCCCTTAGAAAAATTTCGTCCTCGAAATTTCGTACCTGAGAAGAGCTCTGGGTAAGCTGCCTTCATGTCTTCTTTCAGCTCCCAAGTTTGTTCTTCCACCTTTTCGTTCTCCCAGATAACTCGTACCATCGGGATCTCCTTGTGACGAGTCTTTCTAGTCTTGTGGTCGATGATTCTTCAGGCCACCAACGGCAAGGCTAGGTCTTCTCTCAGTATGATTTTCTCTGGCTCCAGCACATGATCCGGAGAAGCATAATATTTTCTCAGTTGAGACACATGAAAGACAGCATGAACATTCGCCATATTCGGAGGAAATGTTATTCGATATGCCACTGGTCTGACGCGTTCCAGAATCTGGAAGGGTCCGATGAATCGAGGACTTAGCTTCTTGACCTTCATGGCCCTCCCAATGCCCGTGGTAGGAGTAACCTTCAAGAACACATGGTCTCCTTCTTAAAACTCTAGGGGTCTCCTTAGGACGTCGGCGTAGCTCTTCTGACAACTTTGAGCGGTGAGGATCCGTTGTCTGATCCACTGTATGTACTCCTCAGCATCTTGGGTCTCTTCAGGTTCCAAGTATCTGTATTCACGGTCATCGTTCCAACAAAGGGGCGACGAACATTTTCAGCCATACAGTGCTTCAAAGGGGGCCATGCCAAAACTCACATGGTGACTATTGTTATAGGAGAACTCTATAAACGGTAACAGTTCATCCCAATACCTGGGTGAATCAAGTGCGCATGCCATCAGCATATCCTTGAGGGTCTGCATCGTCCTCTCGGTCTGTCCATCGATCGAGGGATGATAGGTCGTGAAACACCCTAGCTAGTTGGCCTATGCTTAAGTCATAGACTTCCTGGCTAGGTGATGCTCTTCTGGTGCTACCAACCATTATGGTTCTATATCTTGCTTTGAAATTAGGGTTTACAAAATATGGGCCAATTTGAAAACTTCTGTCAACCATACTATGGAAAATAAAGAGCCATACGCATCATACATCGCATAAGAGTATCATCAAAAGGTAAGAGAAACACGAGTACGTACCTGGTGCACGGCGAGTACTCGAAGAAAATACGCATATGACCCAAAGTCAGACACACATAATTATACATTAATATTATTAGAATATCTTGTCCCGCTACGGACATACATACCTAACTACCAGTCTATATAAAATAACACATACATAAACAAAACCTACGTACACGGATGAGAACTACTCATTGCGTGTACGGTACATACCTATCACTGTAAACACCAGCGGGGTCCTGCTACGGCTACTCCTCGGAATCCTCATCTCGCTCTGCGGGGTCCTCCTCTCCCGCCGCCTCATCCCCACTGGAGATGTCCGTCACCGCGGTGAAGTCACGAGATGCAAATCTGCGTGGAAGCACTGGGAGTACTCTCTTCCTAGCGGTGGTACGTCGTCTACGTCTCCGATCAGGTGGTGTAGCCGGCTTTGGATCTGCAACGAGCTCAGGTTCGGGTTCTGGCCTCGACGGAGGAAGATCACTCTCTTCATTAACGTGGATGGGGTCACGACTACTACTCCCTGGGCGCTCGTCGATCCAGATGGGGCACATGGGGGAAGATCCAGGCCTTCGAAGTCTCCGTCGAGACGGCTCCAGTGTCTCTCGTGGCATATTGGCCGGGGTAAAAGTACTGGTCTCCAGCAAAGTGTAGGTACGGTAGTTGCATTGTCGGGAGCGGGTAAACAACCATACGTCCTTAGCCAGTGGCGATGACATGTCTGTGAGCTGGAGTCATACACGAGTGGGGATAAGAACGACTTTGTTCTTAGTGGAAACTCGGCGTGGCTTCTATAGTTCAATTACTCGGGCAGAATCCAGGCTACTCAAGCAACCCTCTATGTGTCATACATACTAACCACCTACCAGTTATTATTTTATTCCTACCACATGAGTTGCTTTACCTAAGTTACTAGGTGATTGGAGTACTACTCTTGTTATTACCTAGGCTTCGTGCTCATTAACTCTACGTCGCTACTAATGACATACTATTCGTCTTGGGTCGTTCCCTTGACGATACATAATGCACGAACAGATATATACACAGTGCATAGTAAGATATACATGCATAGATACATACATATTCTCATACATTCAATCTCTTAATCATACATATGACTATATAGTGCATGAGGGAATCTGGGAAATCTCTTACGCATACCGGCTTACCCGGGTTAGCGTCCTTCTTCTTTTAGTCCTTCCACCCATGTAACCGTGGCCTCGGTTACAACCTCCTTCTATTCCCTATCATGATGACCCGGCAGCGCTTGAACCGGAGTGGTAGCTAACCACGTTAAGCTCATAGGAGGTAAATCATCATCATGATAGGTACCACCACCGCCCTTACCGGGATGGCGAGGGACCGGGCCTTTGGCGCTATCGGGAGTGGACTCGTTTCTCTATACTTTAGTCTTAGTTCTTTATTTTGGGGTCCCCTTTTCTTTCTTACAGAACTGTTCCTGTTCTTTTTACTTTCAGGCCTTTGCCTGTTCTCTTTTCTTTCATATTCAGGTCTCTCTACCTGCGTTGTTCTTACCAATCCAACGTGCAGAATTGGTGAGTGGTGTAACATCCCACTTTTTCCTTAGTGAAAATTTTCCCAAATAAGTGTTCGTAGAGCCCTTTTGTAAGAGTTAATATGTTGAGGTCAGTAGAAATTATTCTGTTTGGTATTTCCAAATTTTGCTGACACTCAAATGATTCCTCTCGACCCCTAGAGATGGATGAAAAACTTAAAGTGTCGGAAAAACAGAAATCGGGTCAGTTTTGGACGATTCCGCGGACACTAGAACAGTCCCGTTTAGCCCTGTCTAGCCAGTAGAATTGAGCAGAGAGTCTCAAGTCTCTTGGAATCCAACATGTACCGGGAGAAAGTCCCAAATACCTTAGATTAGCCCCACAACCTTATTGGGAAGTTTGGGAGATAGCGAAACCGCAAGCGGAACGGTTGTCCGCAGACGCGGGAGCTTAACGATGTATTAAAGGTATCTGTGAAAAATACTCGCCCGGAGAAAAATTCACAAACACCTTCTAAGAATAATACTCTTAGGAAGACGGAAATTAGAGGATCACGACGGTATAAGCAGAACACTTTTCGGACGACCGTGCGCGGCGCACTGGGACTGCGAACGATAAAAAACGAGCGAAACGGGACCGAGGTGGGACCCAATCTGATTTAGCACATGGGGAGGCAGATTTTTTCAAGAAAAATAATTACATATTCATTGATGTGACTTGATTTCACTTGATGATTATCCAAACTAATTAAATAATTAGAAAATGAAATTAAAAGGGCATTTTGGTAATTTTACCAAGGGTAAAATGGTAAAATGGGTATTCAGCTCTTGGGCTATAAATACCCCCTCCCCAAACCGAAAATGAGATGGAAAATTGGAAACCTTGCTAGAACTTTGTCCGTTTGCCCGATCAACTGCTGTTCTGTCAAACCGGAAACTCAGACACCGCCTGCCTTAAGCCCAATTCATTTCCTCTAGGAATCCCCTAACCCTTAGCCACGAAAATTCCTTCAAATCCCTAAGGAAATCTTGAATAAATTCATCCAAGAGGAGCTAGGAGGCGTCAAAGTAAGCTAGGAGCCAGCAAGAAGCGTCAGAACCGGGAAAAGTGGGTAAACCTGACATAACCACTGTCTATGTGGTCTAGGATGCTTGAGGTTCATTTATGATGTGTTTTATGCTAGATTATGCTAGGTTCTCTTACTTAATGCCTCTTTGATGAATTGTTATGTGAATATGTTCTTTATATGTCAGATATGCTATATGCTTTGTGACTAGACGGTTAGGAAAATATGAACTTGATTATGGAAATGATTTTTGGAAGCTTGAAAATATGTTTATGGCTGTTAAAGATTGGCTAGAAATGATGGAAGAAATGCTCTAAGGATTGATGCTTAGAAACCTTGTAGAACATGGAAAATTGCAGGAATTAGGAGCTGAAATTCGTCAGGACCCGCTGAGCGGCCAGGGTTTTCGCTGAGCAGCCTTTGAGGCGCTGAGCGACCTACAGCGCTGAGCGATATACCCTAGGCGCTGAGCGGCTTGAACGAAGACAGACTCCCCACTTCGAAACTTGTTTTTTTTTTAACATAAAACTTTGGTTAAAACATAATTTTTATACTGCTTGCAATTATCCATGGATCTACTGATTTTACTAAAGTATGTTAAATGTTATGAACTAAGGATTTATGTTCAAGACTTTCTAAAGTATGATAAATGTTATGAACCAAGGATTTATGTTTAAGGCATGTGAACTGTGACTAGAATGAACTGTATTGATGAATGTGCTATGTGATTACGTGTCATGGAAATGGTTTTACAAAAGGAAAGGAAAGGAAAGGAAAAAGGAAAAGAGAGGAAAGGAAAGGAAAAAGGAAAAGAAATAGGGCATGACGTCACTAAGTCCCAAAAAGGAAAAAGGAAAGGAAGGAAAAAGGAATCTTTTCCTAGCTGTGCGGGGAGCCGGCAGGAAAGGCATGCTGTGTAACACCCCGATTTTTCCCTTCACCAAGATTTCACATAATAAATAAGTGAGAATACATTAATAAGAAAAGATAAAATAAAATAAAATAAAAATTGAAGTATTACCTTTAATCTCTGTAATATTAGCTAAAAATAATGATTTTACGATCTCGTGGCGTCCTGTGACGTTCGGGTCGATATTAGGTTATTATTAAAATTTAATCACGACTCAAAGGAGTCCGTAAAATACACTAATATGAAAATAAATTCGAGAATATCTCGACAAAGATTTAAATATTAATAAGAAAAATTAGTAGGTCACAACGATATGTCCAAAATATTTTTAGGACTTCCGGACATAAATAGTTAATGAGAAAACACGACCAAAAACACACATAGAAAATGAAAACATGGATGGCCAAGGGCCACAAATTTTCCACGGCCCTTACGAAACACACAGACCAAAGTTTCTTTCATTTGTTTCTTCCTAATTTTGCTAACCTAAAGCTCCTCCAAAGCTCACCACCGAATCCATCTTTGCCTTTATGGTATTCTTCTATTTTCACACACATAACTAGGGCAAATAGCAAGTAGCAGCCGTGAGTTGCCTTGCTCTTCACTTGGAGAAAGAAAAACCTAAGCTTCCATAACACCTAGCTCCATCCTTCTTATTTCAAGGGTTTTATTTCTTGGCAAGAACTCAAGCAATTAAGCTTAATTTCATCCTTCTTCCACCACCAAGCAGCTCTTTAGGAAGTGGGTAACTCTAGTTCTTCACCTCTTTGATGGTGGATGATTGGTTATGTGATTATGTGTGTGTGCGTGTGTGATTCTTTGAATATATGTTTATGTATGTTAGAAATTATGTTAGGCCTTAGGAAGATAATTCTGAAGGGTCCTGTGACCTGGACTAGACAGGATTATTATGTGTGGAATATGTGTCAAAGCTCAAGAAGGATCCATGGGAGAAAGGGGAAAGAAAGGGAAGAAAACGATGCATTCTGTTTTTAGTTTCGCCCAGTTACCGCTGAGCGGCCCCAGGCGCCGCTGAGCGGAATGCATCGATATTTTTCAAACGTGAACTTCAGAGCGCTGAGCGGATGGCGGTTACCGCTGAGCGGTCTGAAGCTTACCGCGGATAAGGATAAGGATGGGAAGATATTTTTCTTAAAGGATAAGGCTGCAAAGATATTTTTGAACACGTGTCATACCGCTGAGCGACGAGACTCTTACAGCTGAGGGATAAGACTCTTACCACTGAGCGAGAATGCTTTAAGCGCTGAGCGCGAAGAGCTCAGAATGCTGAGCGGACAGTAGTTGCTGCTGAGCGGCCTGAGACCAGAATGTCTTATGGAACCCATCTTGAGGCACATAGTTTAACACGCAATGTTATAACTATGATTTGTAACTGAAATATGTGAATTATATGCTGTATGTGAATATGTGAAATATATGTAGTATGTGACGTAATGTGTAGCATTCCATGCATTCATGATAAGGCATGTTTAGAGGATTAGAAGTAATTATGAGATAAGTAAAGATTATGAAATGAACAATAGGAAACAAGTCATGTCATGCTGCAGGTACAAAAAAGAAAGAGATGCTGAAATACTACTGAAAAATGCTGAATGAAAAATGCTGAAAATGCTTAATGAAAATAAATACTGAAAAGGCTGTGATCATGAGATGCCAAATATGATCCCACTTTAGGAGGTCAGAGAGGCATCCTGAATGTGGAAGCCCGCCACAAGTGGTGTCGAGATGGCATACCTGGAGGTGTGCGGTTACCACGCCTAGCATTGTCGAAAGGGGGCAAGCTAAGGTGGGGGTATAATATCCGCCCACTGCCGAGGGGTCAAGAGAGGGCTCGCGGCAGGTGGAAGCCCACCGCAGGGGTCAATAGAGGACCACTTGGAGGTGCGAGGTTATCCCGTCATAGTATTGTCAAAAGAGGGCACTACTATGGTGGGGATAACATATTCCAAAACCCAGGTTCATTCTGATGATTCTGCTATGCATAAGTATATGTAATGTATGATTCTGCTGTTATGTAATTACCGTCAAGAGAACGCTCAAGACGGCTATGTATGTAAACGTTATGTTAATAAGTACGAGAACGTAGTAAGCAAGAGTAGTTCCCTTATCACGTAGTAATGTAGATAAAGCCGTTCATAACCTTAGGCCAAATAATAATTAGTAGGATGTTTGGTATGCATGTTCACTTAGAAATCTCTGAGCGGCCTGAAGTCCGACCTAATATGATCCGAGACTCAGGAACTAAAGTTATTTCTACTGAGAACCTACCGTTCTCACTCCCACTGCCTTATGATTTCAGGTACTGATGATGAATCATATTTTGAGGATGCTGACGAGCCGCCTGCGGAGACATGAGCGGTTCTGACAGGATATGGACTTAGAGATAGTCAGATGTCAGAATTTTGCCAAAGGCATACTGAGTAGTATTCCAATAGCCCTTGCATTTTGATATTATGTATTTTGGATTATGTATATGGTATTTTGGTTGATGTACATGTTATTTGTATTTTACTTATTGTATATACAACTATGTGACTATTATGATGGACCCAATGGATGTACATGGTATGCTTTACTATTATTCGAATGCTATCAGCTAAGCCCAAAGGCTTTACCGCTTGCTATATTTATTCTTTCCGATGCATGGCTCTATTTTAGTAATTATTCAATGTAAATGAAAAGTTTAAAATGGGTCCCTATTTTCTTAAACAAATATTTTCGAAAGATAACAATGGACTAAGGTATTCCCACCAAGTAGAAAACAACCTAGTGAGCATTGTTTACTACGTACGGGTAAACAGTTAGCTAGGGTGTTTCAAGCTGGGCATGCTTCGTCCCTAGCATAAGGACGGGGTAGGGTCCCCTCGCCACCCCTAGCATAAGGGTGGATTCTCCTATCGTGAGCTACTAAGGTTTAGCGCGGCCTAGTCCTCACGGTACTGAGACACCAAGGAAGCCTATGGCGGTAGGCCACCGTTACGGGGGGTTGAGCTTGAAGTATGCGCTTTAAGTGATATAATTGTACATAAGTGGAGGTGCGAAGAAGCTTATAATTAAAATGGGCACGGTTATAAGTGGACGCGCACTGAAGCTTATTATGTGATTATGTGATTATGTGAAATATGTGATTATGTGTGACTTAGGAAGTAAGATAGAGAACAGATGACTTAGTAATGAAGAATAGGTTCCCCAGTCACCTAGTAAATTAGGTAAAGCTGCTCAGGCTTAGTATGGATTTTAATAAAAGGTAGGGACATAGTATAACTGTGACACTTAGAGACCCCCTGAGCAGCGGAATCATAATTGAGTGTAATACAGGTAACGAGACCCGAGGTAACCCACTGAGAACGCAGTGTTCTCATCCCCCACTCCTTTATGGTTCTAGGTGAGCACGATGAGGATATAGAAGACGTCATAGCGGGGAAAGCAACACGAGGGACGAGGAGAGGAGCTACAAGAGAGAGAACCCTCCCAAGGGAGGACAGCTGAAGATCAGACGATTAGCTAGTAGACGATATATGTGTATTTGTACTTCTATGTGATATCTGCACTTAATACTTATAATACTAACTATGTATTTGCTTATGAACGTATGAAGGACCATTGTTTGTTATCTTGGTGGGTGCTAATGATATCTTTATTTATCGTAAGCATGCTATGTCTCCACTCGCAATGTATGCTCTAATGCGACAAGGCTCCTAATTTACTCTATGTGACGCATAAAGAAAGTTTAAATTTGGTCCATATTTTGGGTAGCAATATTTTTAAAAGTATAAATGGGGCTAAGTATTATCCCCACCAAAGCAGATAACAACCTGGCAAGCAAGTTTGTGACTTAAGCGTAAGCTAGCGAGCTAGGGTGTTACAAGTGGAACACCCCTAGCCGATTTCGTACGCTCGAACCGTACGTAATACCCACCAGGTTGTTTACTTCCTGGTCATTTCTTTAGGTTTCGAAAGTACAAGCTTTAACAAAATAAGGACCCATTTTTTTCACACATACAGTTTGTAACATAGGAGCCGTGAGTGTAACAGAATAATATAACAAATGGTACCCTTAGTAAGTTGGGTTCAAGTCAGTGCATACATATACTACATACATAGCGGGTCCTCTGCATATACCTATACACATCACATACTAGTTATATTACATAGCCCACACACATGTTCAAGCAATACATTTATTCCTTCTACTGTATCTACTACAAAGCCAGCTAAGTATCCTTGCACGGGTTCTCCTCGGGTTCCACAGCATCAACATAGTAAGACTCGTCCTCAGTTCCTGGAGCCATAAGCAAGTGGGGGTGAGAACGGTAGGTCCTTAGTGAGTAACAGTTCAATCATGGCCTTTTTAGTTCTCGGTTATTCTCCAGGCCGCTTAGAAGTTATTCTAAGTGTACAATGCAACTAAACCCCTACTGATTATTATCTTGGTCCTATGCTCAGTGAAACACCCCTAGCTAACTGTTTACCCGTACGTAGTAAACAATGCTCACTAGGTTGTTTTCTACTTTGGTGGGGTTACTTTTAGCCCCTACTTTTAACTTGGAAAATATTTCTTACTTGAAAATATGGACCAATTTGGAAATTATTCTATTACTGTATCCATTTGCAAATTAGGAGCCGTGCGTGAACAAGAAAACATATATATACAAATGCTAACGTACCTGTCAGTTATGGCGGTGACAAGCTGGAGAAGTATAAATATACATATAAGCATAATCAAGGTCCATCAAGTAATTACACATTTCTTATTAATAATTAATTACACAAACAGTTATCAAGAGTCATGGATCATGATACAAAATATCTATCAACCTATCGTGAACGTCTTCACTTTGCTCCGGCCAAGAACTGTTCTGCTGCGGTCGTTAGTTGCCTTGTAACAACCCGACTTTTCCCTTCATTTAAAACATTATCTTGATTGAAAATTTTAAGTTTCTGTGAATAAGTGTAAGTAGTATTATCTCTTTAATTATTATTGTTCTAACCCCTTTGCAAGACTTTGCTATCTTTGTATGTAAAAGAAAACTCCTGCAGATCAACTTCTATTCGACTCAGAAATAGAAGCGACAGCTAGGAGGAATCGATGCAACGCAAGAAAAGCACAAGCTCTAGCCAGGACGGTTGAGGAACAAGAAATCTCCTCATCTTCATCTTCTTCTTCTTCTTCAAACCAATAAACAATGTCAGAAGCCGGAGGTGGAACTGCTGGAACAGGACAAAGCCAAGGCTTTGTCAACTTTAACCCGAGAAACATCATTCGCATGGGAAGAACCACTAGGACACAACGAATGCCGCAATTGCAACCAGGGTTGGTCCAACTAATGCACGCTAATCCTTTTACAGGTTTAGACTATGGAGATCCCTATGCTCATCTCACCAAATTCTATGAGCTATGTGGAACCGCGGCGATGTCTGAGGCAGATGAAGAGGCCATTTTCCTAAGGCTGTTTCCATTAACTCTGATAGGGAAGGCAAAAGAATGGCTGCTAGACCAACCCCAAACCGTCCTCTCCAACTGGGACCAATTAGAAGAAAGATTCTGTTCAAGGTACTTTTCTCAATCGAAATTTATGGACTTAAAGACTGCTATTTCTACCTTTGTGCAGGCACCAAACGAAAGCCTGTGTGAGGCATGGGAGAGGTACAAATCAATGTTGAGAAGATGTCCCAACCATGGATTTGATGCCAGAACACAAATCCATATTTTTAGAAATGGCCTGCAACAACAGCATAAACTCATGCTAGATGCAGCAGCTGGTGGACAGATAATGTCCAGCACACCAGACGAAGCCATAACTATCATTGAATCCACGACGCTGACAGATCAGCAAGGGCAGTACAACAGGAACCCAGTAAGGAGAGGAAGAATGCTAGAACTTGGAACAAACGATGCCATCTTAGCCCAGAATAGGCAACTTCAACAACAATTGGATGAAATGAAGAAAACACTGAATGAGTTGCCTAAACAGCTGAAAGAAAACCAATCATCAAAAAGACACCAGGTATTTCAATGTGAATTTTGTTTTGGTGATCACCTAACTGGTTATTGTGAATGTAGGGAAGAAGAAGCGCAGTTTATCAACAACCAGCAGAGGCCGTACCAACAATTTCCAAGGAGTCAGAATCAGAACTACCAACCTTGGAGGCAGGATACAGGCCCATCCAATGGTCCACCACGACCTTACCAGCAATTTCAACCCCCACACCAATTTGCAACTAACCAACAACCCAATTCCAAGCTAGAGGACACCTTTACGCAATTCATGCAGATGTCTGATAAGTGCCCAATTTACACAAAATTGACATATCAAAATGGCACTTATCTCTTATGTTTTTAAACGAATTATCTAATGAATTCCCTTTATTTTGTAGGATTTCTAATATATTTTGGTAGATGGATGCAAGTGTAATTTATTAAGAAATAATCCCATAAAGAATGGAAGAAAAAAGGCAGAATTGGAAAAGAGCTTAAAGAGAAGATTCTGGCGACAGGACCGCTCAGCGATGCACACAGAGTCGCTCAGCGAAAAAAAGTTTATCGCTCAGCGGTACAGACCTTATCGCCCAGCGGAGGCACGTCGGCAAGCAACTTGCGCCGGCCCAATAAATGCGCCAGGTGGAGCCAGCCTGGCGCCGCCATCCACGTCAGCGCCGCCCTATAAAAAGCTGCCGAGCATTTAATGAAATCGCGTAAAAGTGGATAGTGCGCCGTCGCCCAGCGATTCAAAGTTTATTGCTCAGCGAAGGTACCCAAACCGCTGAGCGATGGACCCCAAATTTTGCCTATAAATAGGGAGGCCGAGACCACTTCGAAACCATCTCTCATTCACCATTTCCCTTCACCAAAAACACCATTCTTCTTCATTTCTTTTGTACTTTTAAAGCTTAGTTAGTTAGGTTAGGTTAGGAACAAAGACGAGGCTTGTGAAGGAGCCAGAGATCGAGGAAGCTTGGCGAAGCCATGGCCATGATAGCGTGAGCACGTGTCATGGTAAGTGCCTAAACCTTGCCTCCGAGATTCTCTTGTAAGATGGATTCCTAATCCTCTTTTTGTTGGGATTTTGATCATTATTGTAGTTTGCTTGTATCCATGTAACTTTTACATATGAATCTATCTTTTTCTTATGATTTGCTTGAATGGTTTTATACTTAATGCTAGTCTTTGCTTAATGTTTTGATTCTTGATTTGGGATTTAGTTGTATGAATGATAGTTATACTAATTGAATCATAACCAAGTTAAGATCAACATCATTATGCTTAACTAGATTCTAGACTTGAACATTGTGAACGAAAGTTACAACCATTAGAGTCTGAACTAAACCAATTCATCTAATCTTGTTGCCGTAACTGGAATAAAGATTAGCCGTTTAACATCTGGAATAACGCTGGCATACTTTGTTAAGCTTGTGTACGAAAGTGACAGTTTAACAAGGGAAACCTGTGATCTTGTCATGTGTGAAAGTAATGACAAGTTAAGAACTGATGGCGGGCAATCAAACGATAGTTTTATGTGATAAGTAACTGGATGCACGAAACTATGATGTGATTAAAATTCCCAACAAGCTCCGGAACTACCTCTGATTTGTTTCCTATTTTATTTTCCTGTCTTTTATTTATTTAGTCCATTTAAATATAAATCAAATCACAAATCTTTCACCTCATTGTTTAATTAAATGAACTCAAGAA
>QANU01013551.1:0-16972 GCA_003254905.1 Nissolia schottii
AAAAAAAAATACTCATATTTAAAATGAAACATATTCCATTAATATATTTAGAAACTACAATTACATTAAGGGCATTATTGAAAAATAAATAAATAAATATTACCTTAAAATATGAGTTAAATAAATGTTTTAAAACTTTAATTTAACAAAGTTTACATGTTTATTTTAAAAGAGAAAAAATATTTTTATAAATTTTTTATAGCTACAATTTTAATAAATTATATTTAGGCCCAATGACAAAATTATAAACCGCACCGACATCATTTGAGACATAATTATTACGTATCTATGGACTCTTTACATTTTTATGGTGCTTACTATAACTTGTATACTAAAATATGAGTTAGAACACAAATTTATAAACGTATGGATTTAGGTCTGAACATTTTTTTTTAAAAAAAAAAGTTTGAAATCGCTACAGAGTGTGATAATTTTAAACATTTTTAAAAAAATAAAAAAAAATCTAAAATCATCATAATAAAAATGGCGATTTCAAATCTAAATTCATATATTCGTAAATATTTTTATTGAATTATAACATGAGATTAAATTTTTTATGGAACTGTTGGAATGTAAATTTCCCCACATTTACAGGTCTCGACACCATGTTTTATACATGTGCCTAATAATAAGTCGGTAAGACCGTGCCATACAACTTTTTGTTTTTTATTTGGTTTTCTACTATAGTTTCAATCTCCAAAGCTGACTTCACTAAAAAATAAGAAATTCCAAAGCAGACAACATGACACGTCTGAGAAGGTGCAGCGATGTAAATATGGTCGTTGTGTTGGACATTTACTCAATTGACTAATATGCCCTGTTCCATTTCTAAGGCGAACTTATTATGCTCAAGTCTTCCCACCTGGGGGTCCAGGCCCCGACCACACCTACCAACCCTTTTCCACTCATTGTAAATGCTATTCACACGCATTTTAAAAAATTTAAGATAACATCCAACGGAATGGAATTTGGTTCAAGTAGTAAGCAGTTTGGTATGACTTAAGTAAGGTCCCGAGTTTAAAATCTTGTATACGCAGTTATCCTTGTTGGGAGACTCACCCGTCATAGCCAGGTGCACGACCCGGGTCGACCCAGATTTGTTTAAGAGCATATTTAATAAGTGTTTTAAAGTTTTAATTTTAGTCTCACTTTTATTATATTGATGTCATATTATTAATAGATCATAACAAATAAAAATATATTAAAAGTGTTATTTTTTTTAAATGAAAGAGATTAAATTTAATCTCAATTATAATTTTGCATTAAATATATATTTTAATTATCACGTTTTTGTAACAAAAATAAATTAATAAAAAATGTTGTCATATGACATATGTCATACAATTACAATAGACATGTAAGGTGAGATTGCTTACCTCATCAAATTGAGCTTCCTTCTTTCCCACCTCCAATGATGTGAAGAAAAATGAGACTTGAAATAGTGGGACTAAGAAAAAACTTTAGAAATGAGCCGTTAGAGATGCTCTAAAAGATTTAAAATGAAATAAATTGAGCTTTTCAATATTTTTAATACATTGAACATTTTGCATTTTTTTCAATACAAATTTACATCTTATTAGATCACTTAGCGAGTGTCCTTAAAACACTTGTTAGCAAAAAATTCTTTTAAAAAATTCATCATTAAATGGGTAAAATTATACTTCTCTTTTACTTTTCTTTCTTTTTTTTAATAATTTTGTCTTGTGATTCTCTTTAGTTTTATAAAAAATTACACTTAATTCTTCTACTAACTAAAATAGTTAGTGGAGTTATCGTCATGTACCCTGCATATAATTACTAATAATTTTTTTAAATATTAAATAGCTTTTAAAATTTTAAATGACTCAAAACTCCCTCTCCTCCATCCCTTCCCTTCCTTTCCCTTCACCCCCACTCTCAATGAGAATCCCAATGTCCAATCCCATAATTAATCTCATTCCCAAACCCACCAACTACATCCCCATATCTTGGTGGCAATCTTGGGATCTCAGAGGAACACTATCGGAATAGAGACTATTGGAGGTAGAAAAGGATTTAACTAGTTAAGCTCTAAAATGGTATTAGCTATGGAGTCAACACAATTCAACTGCAAATTAGATGACCTTCGAGCTCGCGTTTCTCCATCACTATCTACCAATTATGCGTCCCATTTTGCCAATAATATTTTAGAATGAAGTTTCAAATTTGGAACTAGAGAGGGAAGAAGAAGACATGACAATAGTTCAAGAATCATCAGCAATAACAAATTCATCACTAGGTCAATAAGAAAAAAGAAGACAAGAAAACATATATGATATCAACAACAACAAATGTGACAAAAGAGGATGAAACCCTAATTGAGTCTAAACTAGGGAAATCAGAGGATTCCAAGGTGGTCAACAACTGGTCATCCATGACTGTTGACAATGCAATAGTGATGAGGTTGTGTATGCAAGGGTTACTTTTAGAGTTGAAACAATTTGGGGTCAATCTAAAATTAGGTTTGTGTTCAACACTGTTGGGCCAAGACCAAATTCTGTCAACACCTATGCCAAAACCTAAGAGTGACCCAATGACCTATTTATCTTCAAAGAAATTATTGTATCACACTCATTTCATTGCAAGTTTTTTACAATCCAAACAATGGGATCCAAAGATTATTTTTGTAATTAACTAGTTCTAAGAAATTTAACTCATCAACTTAAAATCCTCGTTATTTTACACGTGTTTACATGTGGATATTTTTGTAATTACAATTATTTATTACATGAATAATTTTATAAAATAAATATTTGTAATTTAATAGTTAACTCAATAAAAAAAAATTCTTTGTAAAGAGTTACTAAGTGATTTAATTTTTCTTCATTGATGTGTGTGTATATATATATAATATTTGTTATTAAATAATGTGAAATTATTTAAATGTTGTTATACTTATGTTTTGTCACTTGTTAGATACTTATAAAAGTGTGGGGTTTGCTAACCTCACAACTTCATGAAGAAGCTTTATATATATATAAAAGATGGATGACAAGCATAGTATAGAATGTCCAATTCAGCGCAATCCAAACACAAGAGCCACAAGTCAAGACAAAAGACACTGCCAAACTAAAATCTAAGCAGTGCAAGAGGCTCTTAAACAAGTAGGGACGATAACATGAATCTTACCTACGGAGCACCCGCCTTACCTAACTTGCTCGGGGCAAGTTTAAAACTCATCTCGAAGTGGGGTGGGTTATGTCTGCGAGACAGGGCGGGGCGAGATAGGGTATAGAATGAATTTGCCCTTACTCGCCCCTCACCCTATATATTATATATTATAAAAATATATTAATATTAATATATAATACAAAACTTTATATAAAACTTATCTAAACGTTTTTGGACTGGAGGTACTAAATGCATGAAACATTTGTGGTTTGGTGTAGTAAAATGGGAGCTCCANCGGAGCACCCGCCTTACCTAACTTGCTCGGGGCAAGTTTAAAACTCATCTCGAAGTAGGGCGGGTTATGTCTGTGAGACAGGGCGGGGCGAGATAGGGTATAGAGTGAATTTGCCCTTACTCGCCCCTCACCCTATATAGTATATATTATAAAAATATATTAATATTAATATATAATACAAAACTTTATATAAAACTTATCTAAACGTTTTTGGACTGGAGGTACTAAATGCATGAAACATTTGTGGTTTGGTGTAGTAAAATGGGAGCTCCATTCACAAAAAAAAATTAGTTCTTGATTGCCCAACTAGATGGAACTAAACTTATGTCATGTTAGAAATTGCTTTGTTGTATAAAGATGTGTTCCCTCGTTTAAGACAAAAAGAACCTCAAAACAAAAGTGTGTTGAGTAATGATGAGTGAGAACTTGCTACGGAAATTTGTGGTAAATTGAAAGTGTTTTATGTCGTGACTACATTGTTTTATGGGACACAATATCCAACTGCTAATATTTATTTTCATAAAGTTTGTGAAATAAAGTTGGCATTGGAAAAATTGACTTTTTCTCTTGATCCATTGATTAGTCAAATGACATGTAATATGAAGAGAAAGTTTGTTAAGTATTGGAATGAAATTAATGGCATTATGGGTGTTAGGGTTTAAGTTTCCTTTCATTGAGTACAAGTTTTCTAGATTATATGCTAACCTAATTGAATTTTCAAAGCAAGTTCAAAGAATTCAGCAGTTATGCAATGACTTGATTATGGAGTACCAACAAAAGGGAGGTTCTTCAAGCTCAAATGTGCCTTAATTTTTTACATAAGAACTCACTCAATCTGATGATCAAGATGATGAATTTGCGTACAAATTGTATCTTAGAAAGTTGAAGAAAGCAAATGACCCATTTATGAAAACTGAATTTAATTATTACATAGAGGAAGATGTTGTTCCAAGAACTCCTGATTTTAATATTTTAATTTGGTGAAAAGTGAATGGGGCTAAGTATCTAACTCTTCAAAAAATTGTTAGAGATGTATTTGTTATACCAATGACCATTGTTGCTTCTAAATTCGCTTTTAGTGTAAGTGATCGTTTGATTAGTCCTCATAGTGCTAATCTACATGAAAACACAATAGAAACTTTGATGTGTTATCAAAATTGGTTGTGGTCAAGTGCTATGTACAAAGGTGAATTGTTTTATATGTTTTATCTATTTTTTAATTTTGATTTTCTAATAACAGTAATTGATTTATTAATGAATTTATCATGTTTAATGTGTAGGGAGAAAACTTATTACAATGGACTATTATCAATTGGTTAATGATGTAGAAGACGATGTAGATAGTGAAGAATGATAGCTTCAAGAGTTGGGAAGCTGCACAAGAGACAAGAAGTGACTTGACTGTTGCTTGGAACTTATTTGAAACTTATATGTATCTTAGATATTTTTGTGTGACATTTTGGAAACTTGGTTGTTACTTGCTTGTTATTTTATTTTTATTGGATCTTTTTATATTTAATCAATATTGAGTGTTGACATTTGTAGTATTTTATTATATTATTATGTTAATCTATACATGGATTAAATTTTCTAGTATTTCAACAGGTGTTCTAAAAAAAGGGGCAGGGTGGATACCCACGGGGTGGGTGTGGGTTATAATGTTTAAAACTTGCAGATAAGGGAGGCGTGAGTAGAGGTTAGTATAAATAAGGTGCAGGATAGGGTCAAGGTGAGGTAAAACCCACCCCACCCAGCCCTATTGCCATCCCTATAAACAAGCAAAATACAAAACCAAAAAACACTCTACTAAAGACAAAAGCAAACACATTTCTCAACCCCATCGGCAATGCCATCAAGGTTGGATAATGTACTTGGTCGTCTGTAGAGTCTCCCCTGATAAAAAAAAGTTGTAGATACCTAAAAGAGATAAGGTGAATAACTCTCCCATAGCTAAGAAAACAAAACAAAGCCAATCATATCTACCGGCCTAGAAGAGCAAGATATTAAAAAGGAACAAGAAGGCAACACTTCAACTTCAATAGTTTATCCATAAAACCTCCATTTTCTAAGCAGAGTAACGTCTTGAGACAATTCGCTATTTGTTTGGGAACATTTATCATCCCGTCCTTTTATCTAATATCCAAGTATAAATTTTACCTGCCATTGCTCAAGAATCCTTTTCGATTGTTTGTTCTCAAAAATCAAGTTGTTCCTACTTCCTAATGTTCCAAATGGACCAAATGACAACATAAAAAAGAACAATCCACATTCTTCTGGTAGGACCAAAAAATTGCACCCCACACCATGCCACGAAGAAAACTATCGAGTTTGTTGGGTTACACCATTGTATGTCCCACCATCGATCGAAGGCATTCACTCCAAAGGATACAAGATTTGGTACATCTGAAGAACAAGTGTTTCACCGATTCCAGTTTAGTAGAGCAAAGAGGACACATGATATCACCAAGAGGGATAACATTATATTAAACCTGCTCAGCCTCTCTTTGGTATTAATCTTTTCTTGAAGAAGGAACATACAAACCTTTATTCTCTTGGTAGTGCTAGGCCCTTCCACGCCAACCTTGTCGTTGAAACTTTCGTGTCTGGATCTATTGAGTGCTTCTGAACCTCGGGTGCAAAGGACTTGACACTAAATTCTCTAGATGGGCGAAGTCTCCACAATATTTCATCATCCGTACCGACACATAGAGCAAATGGTTCCAATAAAATATGAAGTTTAGAAACCAATTCTTGTTCCCATTGGAATAAGGAACGCCTCCAACTCAGTGTCCACTTTCAAAACTACCTATTCCACACCCCCGTATCGACAGTTAGAAAAGATTTTTGACTGAAAATGGAAAACAATATAGGGAACTTCACTCTAAGAGGTAGGTCACTTATCCACAAATGGTACTAGAATAGAGTACTCTTAACATCCCTTGCCCTATGCTAAATACCTCTTGCAATTGTTGCAAATGCCTCCAGTTTGAAATTTTCACAAGTGGTGATGTGACCCTAGTGGCCCCTACCTTCTTTTTGTTAGGATCCCAAATATTATAATTGTTGTCAATATTGCGAAAGAATCACTCTCTTCCACAAAGGTTAAGATCTATATGAGAACCCCTATCACCATTTAAATAGTAAACTAGCATTTTTTTATAACAATGTCGCCTATCCCAAGTCCACCAAGGCTTTTGGGGAGTTGAATGACCTCCCACGACACTAGAGGTATCCATTTTCTATTTTCATCACCTGTCCAGAAGAATCTTCTTTGTATTTGTATGATCTTCTTGGAAACCATTTGGGGCATTTTGAGCATGCTTAGATAGTATAATGGCAAATTATTCAGGACAACTTTAATGAGAACCCAATCTATCTGCTCTTATGAGGGTTTTTGCCTTCTACGGCACTAGTCTCTTTTCAACATTCTCAATTACTGGCTTCCATGTTGCTGTCAACGTCGGGTTGGCTCCAAGCGGGATGCCAATATATAGGATCAGTAGAGGTTTTATACACACCTTAGCATGTCACATACTTTTCTAACCGATTGGTTCTCACAGCCAATTGGGGTAACCGACTACTTGGAGTAATCAATGGACAAGCTCGTCATCAACGAGAAACGGTCCAAGATCCTTCTGTAGTTAATTAAGAATGGTGTCCAAATTAGTCGGGCAAAGGATAAGTGTGTCGTTTGCAAATTGGAGGTGTGAGACGTGATAGACTCTATCCCGACCTACATGCAGGCCCTCCACTGTCCCAATCCTTTCGCTTTTAGCACCATCTAGTTGAGAACTTTTCCAATGGGAACAAAAAGAAATGGGAAGAGAGGTTAGCAACATATACATTTTGACTTGAAGAAAATAATCAAATTCTCTCTTCTTCAAGTAAATTATAATCAAGGTCAACTTTGTAATTTTATTATATTTACATTAATTATTACTTTAATTTTTCTCTCACCTAATTAATATTTACTCACCACTATTTATATTTATTTCATAATGTTCTTCTCAAAAATGCTACTTTGACACTAAACTTGGTGCAACCACTCAGTCACCTCTCTCAAAAACATCATAGACTCACACTATTCAAATAATCATTGTAAACTATTTTAAAATTCATAACTAATTTATAATTTTCACGTTTTACAAATCAAAATCGGTAATGAAAATATCAAAATATTTCTTAGTTACAAAATAACGTTAGGTTTTATTAAAATATTATATTATTTAAATTATTTTAAAATTTTAATACTATTAAAATATAATAATCTGATAGTAATCATTTATATATTATTTAGGAAAGAGAAAAATAAAGTTAACGGAAAAAAAAAGAAAGAGAAAAATAAATAAATAAATGGTTAAATAAGTTTTTATCCGCTAATAAATTGTAAATTTTGATTTGGTACCATATTAATTCTTCTTCTGGTTTGAGTCTTCGATAATTTTTTTTAGTCCCTGATGTTAAGTTAGACGAACGAATATTTGGTGGGCTCTATTATAATTTGGTCAAACATGATCAAATCAAGTTTTAATTGTTACTAAACCAGTCAAACATGGTCAAAATGGTTTGACTACGATTTAAACTTGATTTCACCATGCACAACAAGAAATTACACTATTTCCGTCGGTATTTTCCGTTGGTTATGAGCCAGTTACCGTCGGTAAATTGTGTTTCCGACGGATTTAGCGTCGGTCATCGGGCCGCCGATAAAGGGTTCGATGGAAACCAATTTTACGTCGGAGGTGAAAGCCGACGGTAATTTGAACCGGATTTCCGTCGGAACAATCCAGCGCTAATAATAATAGTATTTTCTTCAGATGTTACCGTCACCGAAAACCGACGCTAATATTCCGTCGGTTAGTATTTACCGTTGTCGTCGATAATCGTTGTCCATTCTACCGTCAGCTATAGCCAACGATAATTGGCAAATATTTTAAAAAAAAATTTCATAACCTTTATTTTTGAATGATTATTATTTATTTGAGTAACAATGTTGATGTAAATAATATGATAATTTTATAATTAAATAATATGTAATATACGATTACATTCATTGTGAGAGTTACAACAGATTAATGCATGTATCCATTAGCAAAGATAACAAATAAATTCACAAAGTGGCACTTTCCATATATATCCTTGCGTGTTTAGATTCATTACATAGTTAAAGAAACAAATAATATACATAATATATTCAAAATTAATTTACAATATATTCAGTCATCCACAGGATCTTCATCCTCTACGTCATCCTCAGAATCATCCACATCCACGTCCACGTACACGTTCCCATCTACGTGTACGTTCACGTGCACGTTCCCACCCACGTTGACGTCCATGTGCACGTTCCCATCCACGTTGACGCCCACGTGCACGTTCCCATCCACGTTCATCTCCAAGTGGACGTTCACGTCCTCGTCCTCGTCCTCGTCCTCGTCCCCGTCCCAGAAAGGGGAGTCGTAGTCAGGCTCATCCCCAAAAAAGGGAGTCATAGTCAGGCTTGTCGGACTCAGGTGGGGTTGTTACGGGTTCGTCGTCTTCAATGACGATAGGAACAGAAGGATGATCGCCCAAAACCATAGCTACGCTATAGAAACTTAAGTTCACAATGTATTATCAGAAAGTAATTACAACCTACACTAGTTATACACTTAAGCTCACAAATATATACCTACAACCTTAAGTTCAAATCTCCTTTGATCATCAACCTTACAACAATTCCAATTCCTTAACTAGTGGCAGACAGTTCCAATCACACACAAATACACAAACACACAAACACATAGAACCACACCCACAGAACCACACACAAACACACAAACACACCATACCCACACAACACACATCAGCCACGCACACAAACACACCCACACAACACACATCAGCTAGCCACGCACACAAACACACACACACACGCAAACACAAAACCTCACAACATACCCACACAATCCCAAATCACACACACGCGCATATCATCAGCCACGGAGACCCACACACACGTTAAACAGAGAAAGCAGAGATAGTATAGGAGAAGCTGGTCGACCTGTAGTTGCGGAGTGGAAGCGGTGGCGCGGAGGGCGCGGGCACGGTGGAGAGGGCGCGGGCGCGGGCGTGGCAGTGGCGAGGGCAATGGCGAAGGCGGTGGAAAGGGCGCGGCAGTGGCGAGGGCGGTGGAGAGGAGAGGATGGGTGGAGAGAAAGAAGATGAAATGAGGAGAATAGAAAGGAAAGCTGGTTAAGTAATCTGCCCGACCTTTTACCGTCGGAGATCACCGACAGCAACTTCAAATAACCGCCGGTAAAAATCCAATTCAAAACGGAGCATTTAATTAAAACATTTACCGTCGGTCCGCTATACAGAATGACGGTAACCAAATAATTTTGGCGCCAATTGACAGATCACATTATTTAATTACCGTCGGTTCGGTTATCTTTCCTACGGTAATGAGCAATCGCATTACCCAACACCAATTTCGAAGTCATTACCGTCGGTATTGTTTTCCGACGGTATCACCTCAGTACTTTCCGTCTGTCTTAACCGACGGTAAATTTGGTTTAGGGTTTTCTCGTCGGAATTATCTGACGGTAATGCACACTTAATTTTTGCTAAGCCCTGGCGACACTTTAATTAAGCGATTGATTAAGGCCAAGACCAACATGGTTGTAATCAAGTTGGGGATACAATAATATGATGATCCCAACACTTGATTACCACCACCTTGGCCTTGGCTTTTATCGCTCTCCCAATTAACGTGGCGCCAGTAATAAGCTCAGCAAAAACTAGATAATAATTAAATAATCAGCTAGTTAATGAATGACAAAAGTCCAAGATGATGGTAGTCATCACTATTCCCCCAACGAGACAGCTGATAATTACCATCATCTTGGACTTCGCATCCATTAGATGGCTCAGTTTACGCAACGGCGGCAGACTGATAACCAAATTAAACTAATATCACGTCCACGACGACAAAAGCATCGCACAACAGATAATAAAGGGGAGAATCGATGAGAGAAGAGAAGAGAATAGATATGGTGCAAGCTTAGAAGGATGGGGGGAGGGGTTTTATACTATTCAGCCAAAGTGTTACCGTCGGATATATCCGACGATTTTGTTCTCGAAACGACGCGACGATTAATGGGAATGTTGAACGTTTTGAAAATGGTCGAGCGTTGGGAAGAGTCGGTTGAATGCCCGAGGCACTTACCATCGGTTAATATCGCCGCTATAACCTCTGATATCTTTACCGTCAGACATGGCCAACGGTTTTGTTCTCGGAACCGGCGCCGGCGCGACGATTAATGGGATTGTTGAAAAGCCGAGCATTGGGAAGAGGCGTCGGTTGAATAACCGAGGCAGTTACCGTCGGTTATTACCGCCGCTATAATCTGATATATTTACCGTCGTATCGGACCGCCGGTAATGATTACACCATTAAATTATTGAATACACGTGGCTATTTGCATTCGTTTTCATTTTCCGTCGGTTACGGCCGACGGAAATGTTGTTCCCGCCATACCTCGCTAAAAAATTACCGTCGGTATTTCCGTCAGGAAGACTATCCCATGGTAACAGCACGCCTTTTTCACCGGTCCATTTCCTTCAACCGGTTACCGTCGGCTATTTTGTTTTTCCCGATGGTATTATCGTCGGTTCGCGTCCGACGGTTGTTGTAGTGATGTTTGACCAGTTTGACAACGGTTAAAACTTGATTTAACCATGTTTGACCAAATTACAATAGAGTCCACCTAACTTTGGTCTACTATGTCATCTTTTAACGACATGGATTGAAACAAGAAAAAAAATTATTGAGGATTCTAACCAAAGAAAAAATGTAATAAGATGCAAAATCAAAATTCACAATTTAGTAGGGGATAAAAATTTATTTAACTCATAAATAAATATAGTAAGGTGATAGAAGCAGTGGTAAGAGTATTAAACAAGAAAGATAAAACATTAAAGAAATAATAAATGTGGACATAAAAGTTACAAAATTGTTTATACTTATATATGTTGACGTAAAATGAGGTGTGTTAGTTTTTAAGGTTAAAGTAAAATATCAATATCGTTAACCTCTACATGATGTTACGGAGGTTAGCAGACCCCTAAAAGTATATGCAATTAGTAAGTACTTTCTAATTTAATATTATCTTTTATGCAATTACATGCCCTAGTAACACCACATTGGTTAATATGATACGGACTTTTTCTCTTAATTAGTAGTTTTGAGGACACAAAAATGACGTTGAGAGATCCATATCTTCTACAAGAGAGTCTATAGTAAAATCAACTTAAATTAATGGGATTCATGGTGTTTTAGAGTAATTCGTATAAGGAACAAGGTTACCTGAACACATTGTAGAAGGATGGGAAGGCGCCTTAACGGAAGCTTCAACGCGGTGTTCCTCATGTGAGAGGAGTGACAATGAGGTGTAGTTACAAAGGCATTCTTACGCTCAAGTAAGCACAAGGATTTTGATGAGTATTCTAGAGCTTGAATGAGTGATACCTGGTGACCTAAGGTCATGTGCTTTTATAGATGAGTTAGGCCAATTAGATAGAGATAGTATGTGGGGAATATGAATAACGGCTTCCCCCAGAGGTTTATCTTACCCTGTTTATCTAGGAGTTGATTAAGCAGCCCGTTGAATTCGAAGGGAGGGTGCATCGCTTTCTCCTTTGGCTTTGTTGGGCCAAGTTGGGTCAAAGATCTTGGGTTCGCGGCCTAGAGAATGCTTGTTGGGCTACTCTCTCCTAGACTTGGATTGAGACCCTTCCCTCTCGTGGGCGTCCTTGAGTTCTCTTCTTGAGCTGACGAGTGCAAGTAGATGAGACAAATTCTATTACTTCTTCGTGGGATAAGACTTTTTTTTTTAAAATCCGTAACACCTAGTAATAGAATTATAAGGTTAGTGAATCAATCAAGAAAAATAAAACGTGCACCCTTAATACTCCCCTACCCTCACCAGTCACCACCAACTATATATCAAGAGAGTTAAACAAAACAAATATTCAAAAGGCATGTTTTGGTCACCATGGCACCANCAAATCTTGCATTCAGTTTTCATTATGTTTGGTGACATTATACAACACACAATTTATTGTATACGTTAAATAAGTTTTTGGTCTTTAATAAATTTCAAATTTTGGATTTTATCCTTAATTAAAAAAAAAGGATTGCATCCCTGATAAACTTTTTTGCTTGGATTTCATCTCTACCGTCAAATTGAGGTATTAATTGCTGACATGACCAAATTAACGGCTACATTAGCAATTAAGGATCAAAACCAAAATAAATTTTTTTATCGAAGACAAAATCCTAAAAAAAAATTTATTAAAGGCAAAAGCAAAATTAAAATATATTAAGGACCAAAAGCAAAATTTAGAAGTTCTTAGGGGTCAAAAAATTATTTAACCCTTAAAAATTAATTTAGATTTTTTTAATGTATTTATATATTTATTTATTTTGAAAAATAAAAAATGTCACCCTTGATATTTTAATTAAATGACCCTTCATTTCATTCCTGTAACAAAATGAACACTGTTTAATCAAATAACACTCCACCCTATTTTCTCAAATTAGTAAAAAAAATTACTTTTAACTTTAAATAAAAAAACATAAGTTTTAAAATAATAATAAATTATTCAATAAAATAATCTCAATTATTTGAATTTAAAATATATATTTTATGAGATTAATATAATTATTTGGATTCAATAATAAAAATAAGTTAAAAAAATTTCTAAAAGATTTTGGTCTAATTTACGTTAGGCTTGAATTAAATATTTTGTGAGAACTTTTAATTTTTAATATTATCTGAAAAAAATTTCATGTTTAAGTTCGTAAAGTATTTATATACAATTTTTAATAGTGTCTTTATAGAAATAATAAAATAAATAAATAAAAATATTTCAAAAATAGAGTAATAAATTGTATCCTTATATAAGTCAATAAATTTTTATTTTTTAGACTTTAAATAAAATTAATTAATATAATATAATATAAATTTAAATTTAAAGTTAATAAAATATTATTTAATAAAATAATCTTAAATTTTCAAATTCAAAGTATATTTCTAATATTTTAAATTTTAAATTTTTTAATTGAATATTTATGTTAAAAAAATTAACTTATTTATTAAATAATTTAACTCAAAGCTATAATAAATAAGTTCAAATTTCTCATCATTATCTCTTAGCTTATTTTTATTAGTAAATCAAATAGTATATAAATATAAATAATAATAGTAATTCCATAATATATATATATATATATATTAAAATCAAAGAGTTTATATTATTTTATTAAATAATATATATTTTTTATATTTATATTATATTGATTGATTTTATTTAAATTTTTTTAAAAATAATTAAAAAATAGGTAGAATGTCATCTGGTTAAATGTGTGAAGTGTTCATTTTTTTTATAAGAATAGGATAGAGTGTTATTTAGTTAAATATTAAGAGTGATATCTTTTTATTTATCAAGATAAATAAGTATATAAATACATGAAAAAAATACAATCATTTAAAATTAAAGGGTTAAATAATTTTTTGATGATTAATAAATTTTAATTTTTTTGTCCGTAATAAATTGTAAAGTTTGCTTTTGTCCTTTTTTTTCCGATGGTTAAAATTCATTGGTTTTTTCTTTGGTACCAAAGTTTATATGAAGGTACTGATACCTTATTATATTTGAACGATTGTGATTCATTTACAAATTTAAAACAATAAATAATTTGAGTTAGTGGGACACTTGGTGAAATCTTAAATGTTATGATACCGAGACCCTTAAATTTGTAGGGTACCAGAGAAATCTCTAATTCATTAGACAAAGCATCGAGAAAATAATTAAACATTAAATACATTTAAATCAAGCTACTAAGACTCAACAATACTTAGTAAAAATCGGCTAATACTCGTTAAAACCTCTCGAAAAAATTTAATTGAATAAACTCCTAAAGTTTTGAAAGAGAAAAGAGTAGCCAACCAGTGCCAATTAAAGCAACACAACACTTATAGCAAACAAAATCAGTGTCAGACACTGGTTCAGTGTAAAACTACTTACTCAAAATTAAAAACTCACGGATACTGAAAATCTAACACAAAGCATCTCTAAAAAGCCTAGTATTCTACTTACTTCTCTGTATTCAAAATCAAATCAGTATTTTCCCAAGATAATTCATCGCTGCCCCAATCCTTTTTGACAAAATCCTCTAAATCTTTGATTTCTTAGTCTAATAAAAAACCTTGAAATCAACTTACTTATGCAATACCACTCATCTAACCACAGGGACTTTTACACTGACCACTCAGCTCCCTCTCGATCCATGATACACTTATAACCTTGTCGAGCCCTTTGTTTTTTGCTCACAATTCTCTTCTGCTTCGCTTGCTTCGGCTCTTTCTTTCTTGTTTCCTTTCTGACTCGTTGTCTCTTTTCCAGTATAGACAACTCAATCTTCTTTTTGTGCCCTGAACCCAAGTTTCTTCATTAGATTCCAGCTATCATTGGCCACCGTCTTAAATTCTTCGTCTTCCTCACTTACTTCATCACCAGAGCTTTGGCATTCAAGGTTTTGAGTTTCACTCACATGGTCATTTGACACTGGCAAAACAGAAATACCAAACAAATGGACAAAAATTATGTTTGTTTACTGAGACAAATACAAAAATTTCTCTCTCAAGACATAAAATTTGTATATTATTTGTACCTCCATTTACAAGACACGAAGACATAACCTTTTAGAGTAGAATAATGTGTTTTTTTAATGTAATAAAATTATTTTAAGTCATTTGAAGTATATTTTCCATTTTATCTCTATTAAACCAAACAATATATAAATATGAATAAGTGTATTTTATATGCTATTATCAAATAGAATACAAGATTAAATTGTATATCTCTATTTTAATTTTGTTTCAACAACCAAACACCACCTTCTCAAAATGAGTCCACATGTGTGTTACGAAGCCAGATGGAGGAGTAGGGTCAGATCCCCCCTAGGTTGCTCGCATTGGCATCGTCTCACCCCATTCAAATTTTCCCGACCCACAAGTGTTGAGTTTTGCAGGTTCAATTCCGACCCAAAGCCAGGTGGAAAGGGAAAGGACCAGATCGAACAGTTTGATGGACTAAGTGTGTGGTTTTCTTCCTCACTCAACATGTTTTGTTGGGCCTCATTGTGTTGGGATCTAACCAGATGAGCTCAAGCCATCAATGTATCTCTATCCTCCCCCATCCATCTCGTATGCCTATTGAGATTCACATCATCCACCGCCTCAAAATAAGCATCCTGGTAACATTATTTTGTTTCTGATAAAATTTATATTTTGGTTTTCATCCTTAATCTAGCAGTCAACTTAGTCACATTATCATAATCTCTCCACGTGGACATGTTGACATAGATAAGATAATTGTTACGTAAGTAGTTAACAATCCAACGGGACAGTAGGGATGAAATCCAAATAAAATAATTTATTAGGGATGCAATCAATTTTTTTTATTAAGGACAATAACCAAAATTTGAAATTTATTAAGGATTAAAAACTTATTTAACCTTTATTATATCTATATCTTGTTTAGTTTTATGATGCCAAGACAAAAAAAAAATATGATAAAAGACATGAAATACCCTTTTATAAATTAGTTGAAAAAGGGGGGGGGGAAAAAGAAGTAAAAGGGGATATGAGAGGAATCAATTGCTTCTTCTTCTTCCTTCTTCGTCTTCGTGTTCCTCATTTTGCATCTCATGTTGTTGCTTCGTCTCCGCCATCGAGCTCGACTTTGTATTGCCATGTTTATACCGCTGCTTCTCAAGCCAAATATACCCGCTGCTTCATGCTTTTCACACTATTGTTGTGTCATGTTGTGCCGCCATCAATTTTGGCTTTGCGGATTGACGTTACCATCGCTAGAGCTTTCGTCGTGGTGGTCTCAACCACGATTAAGGGCTCATTGTCGAGGTTGGAGTTGCCTCCGTCGTTCCAACCTTTGCTCATATCTGGCTCCACGGGTATATATGGCTTCACTTCGTCTTCTGCTTTTTTTGTTTTGTTGATCTGATTGTTGTTGTTGCTGTTGAGAGTATGGAGTTGGTGGATTTGGAGGTGGTGGTAATGGGTGTGGGGGATTTGACGGTGGCGGTGACTTGGTGGTTGGTTTGCGGATGGTGGTTGGGTTGGGCTTGGTGGTGTCAAAAGGTAAAGTAGTCAATAATAAAATATGACATGGCCAAAATGAAAACAAAAAATTTCATTCAAATTGAGTCTTCGTCCCCTATCTCTATGTCCCAACGAAATGGAGATATAAAAAATAAATTAATTTTTTATCTTGGTACATATGTTTTTGTACATGTCTTTATAATTAAACAGGATTTTGTATCTTGTGTCTTGTACTCACAACCAAACGCAACCTAATAACTGAATGAACACGCCAAACCTCTGAGTGGGTTTGGATTAGAGTTTGCAAACCGGAGTTTGCTCAAACATGATTCTGTAAAATTAATTTTGGTCATGAGTTAGTGCTAACATGATTTATGTTTGG
>QANU01013586.1:0-29440 GCA_003254905.1 Nissolia schottii
AACGCACCCACCCACAATTCCACCATTCCTTCTTCTGTTCTCTTCTCTAAAGCCTCTTCTCAACCCGTCCACCCTCTTCCTCTTCTCAACCACCCTCCCACCCAACCACCCATCACGGCGCCGCTGTGAGGCCACTATTCTGGACCATCATTCTCCTCTCCGTGACGAGCCCAACCACACTCTCTTTGACGCCGCCGTGACAAACCCAAACTGCTTTCATGAATGATTATTCCTGATTTTGCTTATTATATGTTTCTTTATTGTTTGATTATTATTTTGTGCGTGGGTTTAGGTATACCCTCTGTTTGCAACGGTTGGCGCTGCCGACGGGATCTGTGGTTTCTAGATGGTTCGTAATATTTGCGTCAACCTTGGAGTCAGGTATCCTTCTTCCTTCCTTTCTTTAATTGATCTATTCAAATTGTGAATTTTTATTTTTTGTTTTTGTTCCTATTTTTATTCTTCAATTTACTTGACGCGTGATAGGTGTATTTTGTACCCTATTTTATTATTCTATAAATGAACAAATGCATACTAAAAATGTGTGGTTTTAATACTTAATCAATATGTTTTACACATTATCCTCTTTTGCGAGAAATTGAGAAAACGGCAAGTTCAAGCATTGTTTTAATCTTAGAATTTAATGCGTATATTTCTTTTGTAGTTTTCTATTTTAATTGTAGGAAATGAATGTTCAAGAGGATCATTGAAGATATGAAGAGAAGATGTGGACCAACGAATGCAAGATCAAATTCAAAAAGAATTGGTTAAAAGATGAGATTTATAATATACGCTAAGATGGATGCAAGCAGAATTAAATGAAGAATTAATTCCTGAAGAATGGAGCAAAGGGCAAAAGAGGAAAAAAGAAGCAAAATGGCGAAATCAGAAAACAGGCCGCTCAGCGATAAAACGCAGACCGCCCAGCGCATAAGACGACAAAGATCGCTCAGTGGTAGTACCTTATCCGCTGAGCGATCGTGCCACTGGAGCCACTTGCAGCCGCCGCATTTATTGCGCCGCCTGGCACCAGCCTGGATTGCGGCGCCGCCTCTGCAAAAGGCTGCCGGCGCATTTATGACAACAGCCTGTAGCCGCCGGAGATGACCAAACCGCTCAGCGATTACACCTTGTCGATCAGCGAAAATGCCTAAACCGCTCAGCGATGGTACTAAACCGCTGAGCGGTGCCCTCGGATTTTGGCCTATAAGTAGAAGGCCAAGGCATTCACTTGAAGATCATCCAAGTTCATCTAACCTTAGAGAACTTCATGCTCCTCCTCTACTTCTATTGTCTACACTTTTTCCTTTTTATTTTGTGCACTTTAGGTTCATGTTAGTAGTGCTTTGTTAGAAGTCTTTCAATAATTGTTGGAACATTAGCTTTGACAACGCAAGCTTCCAAAGGTTTGCGAAGTTCTTCCGTATTGTATTCAGGTTCTATTATTTCAATTCTCCGTTATCTTCTACTTTTTCCTTCTCTTTCTTTATTATGAGTATTTATCCTCCACCCATGGAGGTGTAGTTCCTTAATATCTTGCATGTGGTAACTCTAGATTAGGATTAATTCGAGGTCTTGTGCTTAATGATTATTCATGAATTGTTCCACCCCTAATTAGTGATATAGCGATCGCATGTTATTCGTTAGGGTTAATTCTAGGATAATAGATCTTGACGATTGTATGATTTATTAAACTACGATAAGGGACTTTTGGGGAACCAATTAGATTTAATTGGGTTGTGCAATTGGTACATAATTAATATGGGTTTTAATGCTAGATCTTACTTTTAATTCCTGTATTAATAAATGCTTAGGGGATTGACGATCGTAGTCTCTTAAGAGAATTGCGTATTAGTTAGAGATTTCAACTAATAAACAACATCTCCTCCTACGAATAATTAATTAGGAACCAATGACAATTAATCCTTAATCTTGAACGCTGTGTGCAGGATATTGCTTTTATCATTGTTGACTTACTCTCGTTTTAATTCCTCTTTATTCATCAAACCAACCCCCCCGATTTAGTTAAACTTTTAAATTGGTTCTAATTGCTTCCTTGAGAGACGACCTAGATTAGCCCCTTTACTACTTTTTTGGGGTTTTCTTAGTTTATAAATTATTATTTGATCGCGCACTAAAATTAACGACGTTTCGGTGCGTGACAACGTGGTAGCATGTGATCTTTGAAATTATTGAGCATTTAGGGTTCTATTCTTTTGATGGGATGATTTGAAATTGTTAGGGATTAGGAATTATAAAAAATTCCACTGGTTAGTTTGTCACTTTAACGGTATATGGGTGATTTTTGTTTTTAGGTTAAGATTAGGTAGGGTTATGATCACATAGCGCTTACTATTTTCGTTGTTTTGATTGGAAGATCAAACTGTTGTATTGAGAAAGGGGGAACCTTAATCTAAAGTTGTTGTCTCTAATTTTTTGAGAATACAAATGTAAGAATCCAAAAAACAATTTTGCTAGATTTTGGGCATTCTTCCATTGAAAAATTTAATAGTTACTGAAGTGAGTTGTAGTTAGTTTTTCACTCTTGTCGAATAGCTTTGCAACGCTTCATGACCAAAGATTGCTTTTTATTTACTTGAAACTTCTTCTTATGTAGGTTGTGGAATATTAGGGAATCAATTTTAGAGCTCTATAAGTGAGACATTCTATTACTAATCAGAATCAATTTTGGATGCAGGAACATAAAAAGGAATCAGTTGACATTGTTGAACCATGACAAGTCGTGGCTCTGTTCCAAGCTCGTCTACACGAACTAGGCTATGTAGATGTGGAGATAAGTTGGTGGTGTTCAAAGCACGTTGGTAGAAAGTTTTGGAGGTGCCCAAATTGGAGAGTAAGTTTCAATTTTTAATTTGCAATCAAAGTTGTGTAATTGGTTTGGGTATGAATTTATATTGTGCTGATAGATTTTCGTTATTCAGGAGGTTGACAACAAGAAAACATGTGGATTTTTTTGGTGGATTAATGAGTTAAAGACAGAGTATGAAGTGAGAACATCTGTTGTGGATGAAGAAACTGAAAGAAAAATTTTAAAGCTTGAAAAGATGGTAGCTTACGAGAAAAGTAGGGGATAGATGACTATTTGTTTAGGGTTAATAAACTTTCCATTGCTTTGTATCACATGTGGATATGCTATTGCAATGACGAGGAATTAGTGTCGTATATGTTATGTATTGAAATTAGTATGTTTGTATTTAAAATTAGTGTCGTATACATTGTAATTTGTTTTAATGAGTTTGTGAGTTTGTATTTGTAATGTGATATTGTTGTAATCGTTTTTCATAAATTTGAAATTTTCCTTATTTCGCTTTCATTTGATAACAATAAAGCACACTATAAGCAGGATCAAATTAACAAAGTCTCAATTTGACATAAGCCTGTTAAAGAGAATCAATTTAACAAACCCTACACACCTAAGACTATTATGGCAAATATGTTTACCACTCCTCAAAAGAACAACTACTTAGGAATCAAAATAGTGCAATTGTTCACTACTTAACACCATAATGGTTGCCACAAAAAGCAATTAACTACTTAGCAATCTCCATGCCTACTCAACTACTTAGCAACTCAAAGTAGACAACAACAATTCATAATTCAGATGGTACAACCCATGAGTACTAAAAACCACAAGTATGAGACAAAATGGTAATGATGTGTAGACTTCAAACCAACTAAACAGTGCCTCCATTTGTGGGTTCACCTTCTCCGCTATGGACATTGGTTTCTCCTTCTCCATTTGTGGGTTTCCCTTGTTCGCCTATTCCATCGTTAACCTTTGCCTTCTTTTTCTTTTGTCTCATCTACATAAAAATTGTAGAAAATTAATACAAAGGTAACTTAATGATAGAACAATATTTAAATAAAGATTTGAGTGTTACCTCTTCCCACTTTGGATCTACCGGCGGATTCTTGCACTTCCTTGCATTGTGGCCTTCTTGACAACACCTACCACACATGTATGTTGTGGTGTATCTCCTAGCCTTTTCAACATTTTCTTCCTCAGGCTCCCTCCTCCTCAATTTCTTTGGTCTTCCAGGGCCTCTCTTGTAAGCAGGAGGCAATATTGAGTTGTCATTAGTTTTCGGCCATTGATGGGTGAAATGCAATGAGCATAGCAAACTGCATATGTTTCCTTCTTGTAGTATTTGTGCACTCTTACAACGGGATCTTTACTATATACATGTAAGGCTGTAATTGCATGCCTACATGGTCTTCCCATCAACTCCCAAAAGTTACATGAACAAGATTCCTTATCTAAGTCAACAACAAACCTCTCGCCATGATGTACATGAGTGACCTCAAACTTATTGTTCCTTGATAGGACTGAATCCCAATTGTAACTATATTTTATCTCTCTATCAAGTCTTCTCTTAGGCTTAGGCATCACGTCCCCATTGTAGTGCTCCCATTTCTCCCTAAGCGTTGTCATCTTATTCATTAGATAGTTTCTAATCCACTCAAACATGCTAATAATAGGTTGGTCCCTAGCTTCAAGAATGATGCTATTAAAAGACTCACAAAAGTTGTTCATGACCACGTCACACTTAGGATAGAAAGAAAATGCATGCTTACAACATGATCTTCTAGGATGGCAAGATGCCATTCATATGTTGCCTCATTTATCTCCTTGACGTGTGTCGTATTGTCTTCCCATGCTGAATAGTATGCTGCCTTGGAGGCTGCCATCATTAGATCTCGTATTAGCACTCCACCTCCATTTTCTTTCTTGAAGTTGCCATAAAGATGCCTCAAGAAAAATCTATGTTCGACCCCCTCCATCAATTCTTGAAATGTAGGCAACAAACCCTAGTAAGACAACCATAAATATGCATTAATTCATGAGACCGAGACCAACACAATAAATATGCATTAAACTCAGGTACCAAAACCATAAATATGCATGCAATTCAGGGACTAGAATCAGACAACTCCATAAAATCCAAGGACAACAACCAAACAAATGCCTAAATTTCAGGGACTAGAACCAAACAAATGCATATATTTCAGGGACTAGAAGCAAAGCTAGAACCAAGCATTCCATTCAAGATTAATTTCAAATTCAAAAAAGATTTGGTCAAAGATTTGCTGAGGATTTTTAACGCTGACTTTGCCACTGATTTTGCGCCAGGATGGAGATCTAATCTTGATTTGACCTCAACTACAAAGTTGTAGATCTATCTCTTAGCTTTAATTGGAGATTTGAATCACCTCAATCCAATATCTGTAGCCGAAGTTATCGCGATTTTACTGACTGCTGTGCTGAAAGTGCGGGATTCACTCCCACTGTAGGCCAATCCTCTACAAATAGAGATCCTCTCTCAACAACTTGAAGAGAACTTCGTACTCAACCTCCACTTTTATTTTCTACACTTTTCCTTTTATTTTATTGCACTTTAGGTTTATGTTAGTAGTGCTTAATTCTTAGTTCTTCAACTATTTGCGAATTTCTTCCGTTATTGCATTCAGGTTTTGTTACTTTAATTCTCTATTATTTTACACTCTCTTATTCTTTATTTATTATGAGTTTTTATCCTTCACCCATGGAGGATTAGTTTCTTAATATCTTGCATGCGGTAACTCTAGATTAGGATTAATTTGAGGTCTTGTGCTTAATGTTTATTCATGATTTGTTTCGCCTGTGATTAATAATATAGCGATCGCATGTTATTGGTTAAGGTTAATTCTAGGTTGATAGATCTTGACGATTGTAGGATTTATTGATTTAGGATTTGGGAACTTTTTGGGGAACTAATTAGATTTAATTAGGTTGTGCAATTGGAACATAATTGATATAGGTTTTAAATGCTGAGATCTTAGTTTTAATTCCTATATTAATAAATGCTTAGGGGATTGACGATCGTAGTCTCTTAAGTGAATTGCATATTAGTTAGAGATTTCAACTAATAAACAACATCCCCTTATGAATAATTAATTAGGAACCAATGACAATTAATCCTTGCTCTAGAAACGCCGTATGCAGGATATTGCTTTTTATTATTGTTAACTTACTTTTATTTTGCTTTCTTTTTATTATTATTCATCAATCCAAACCCCCCTTTTTAATTACAATTTTAATTGGTTCTAATTGCTTCCTTGAGAGACGACCTAGGTTAGCCCCCTTTACTACGTTTTTGGGGTTGATTTAGTTTTATAAATTATTATTTGATTGCGCACTGAAATTAACGACATTTTAGTGTGTGTCACCATCCAACGTGAGACCCCATGACACACATTAAAACGTCGTTAATTTCAGTGCGCAATCAAATAATAATTTATAAAACTAAATTAACCCCAAAAACGTAGTAAAGGGGGCTAACCTATGTCGTATTTCAAGGAAGCAATTAGAACCAATTAAAAGTTTAACTAAATTGGGGGGTTTGAATTGATTGCGTTTAAAATAAAAGAAACTTAAAACAAATAAATAAACAATGGTAAAAGGTAATATCCTGTATACGACGTTTCCAGATCAAGGATTAATTGTCATTGGTTCCTAATTAATTATCCATAAGAGGGGATGTTGTTTATTAGTTGAAATCTCTAACTAATACGCAATTCACTTAAGAAACTACGGTCGTCAATCCCCTAAGCATATATTAATACAGGAATTAAAACTAAGATATCAACATTTAAAACCCATATCAATTATGTCTCAATTGCACAACCTAATTAAATCTAATTAGTTTCCCAAAAAATTCCCAAATCCTAAATTAATAAATCCTACAATCGTCAAGATCTATCAACCTAGAATGAACCCTAACCAATAACATACAATTGCTATATTATTAATCACAGGCGAAACAAATCATGAATAAACATTAAGCACAAGACCTCGAATTAATCCTAATCTAGAGTTACCGCATGCAAGATATTAAGAAACTACTCCTCCATGGGTGGAGGATAAAAACTCATAATAAATAAAAATAATAAGAGAGTAGAAAATAATGAAAAAATTGAAATAACAAAACCTAAAAACAATAACGGAAGGAATTCGCAAATAATTGGGAGCTTGCGTTGTCAATGCGAGTGCTCCAACAATCCTTGAATAACTGAGCCCTAAGCACTACTAACATAAACCTAAAGTGCAATAAAATAAAAGGAAAAGTGCAAAAAATAAAAGTGGAGGCTAAGTATGAAGTTCTCCCCAAGTTGTTGAGAGAGGATGTCTATTTGTAGAGGATTGGCACAAAGTGGGTGTAAATCCAGCACTTTCAGCACAACAGTCAGTAAAATCGCGATAACTTCGGCTACAGATATCGGATTGAGGTGATTTAAATCTCCAATTAAAGCTAAGAGATAGATCTACAACTTTGTAGTTGAGGTCAAATCGAGATTCAATCTCCATCCTGACGCAAAATCCATGGCAAAGTCAACGTTAAAAATCCGCAGCAAATCTTGGACCAAATCTTTTTGAATTTGAAATTAATCTTGTATTTATTGGTCTCAATCTTCTCTTCAAATCTCTTCTTTAAAATTTATATGTTATAAAATCTCCTTCAAATCTTCAATGATCCTCTTGACAATTTATTTTCTGCAATTAAAATAGAAAACTAAAAAAGAACAAAAGAAATCTATACATTAAATTCTAAGATAAAGTAGTGCTTAAAATTGCATGTTTCTCAATTTCTCACAAAAGAGGATTATTAAATGCCTAAAATACGCAATTTCCATCATTTAAAAAGGCATTTATTTGATTATGTTTCAAAGAATTATCTAATGAATTCCCCATTCTTTGTAGGTTTTAATTATATTTTGAAGATTGGATGCAAGCAAAAATAATTAAGAATAATCCCATGAAGAATAGAGAAAAGGGCAGAATTGGAAAAGAGCTAAAAACGAAGAATCAGGCAGGATCGCTCAGCGGATGAAAGAAGTGTGCTCAGCGCTTAAGCAAGAACCGCTCAGCGGTTAAACCCTGACCACCGCATTTAATGAACCGCGTGAGCCGCCACTTTTGACCACACCGCTCAGCAGCGGTGCCAAACTGCTGAGCGATCCCCCCCCCAAAACTCGCCTATAAATAGGAGGGCCGAGCATCCATTCAAGGCATTCTTTTCCACCATTGAAGACACCATTCTTCTTCCATTTTCTTACACTTTAAAGCTTAGTTCAGTTAGATTAGGTTAGGAACAAAGAGGAGGCTTGTGAAGGAGCCGGGAGATCGAAGAAGCTTGGCGGACGTCGTCATGACAGCGCGAGTACGTGTCATGGTAAGCGTCTAGACCTTGCCTCCGAGATTCTCTCGTAAGATGGATTCCTAATCCTCTTTTTGTTGGGATTTTGGTCATTATTGTAGTTTGCTTGTATCTATGTAACTATTACATATGAATCTATTTATTTCTTATGGGTTGCTTGAATGAATTCATGCTTAATGCTAGTTTTTGTTTAGTGTTTTGATTCTTGATTTGGGACTTAGTTGTATCAACGACTGTTATACTAATTAAGTCATAACCAAGTTAAAATCAACATCATGATGCTTAACTAGATTCTAGGCTCGAACGTTGTGAACGAACAGTTACAACCATTAGAGTCGGATCGAATTCATTCATCTAACCTTGTTGCCGTAACTGGAATAAAGGTTAGCCGCTTTAACATCTAAAATCATTCTGGCGTACTTTGTTAAGCTCGTATACGAAAGTAACAGTTTAACAAAGGAAACCTGTGATGTTTTCATATGCGAAAGCAATGTAAAAGTTAAGATCTGGTGGCGGATAATCAATGAAATGATGGTTCTGTGTAATAAGTTAATGGATTTATAAAACTATGATGTGATTAAAATTCCCAACAAGCTTCGGAACTACCTCTGATTTGTTCCCTATTTACTTTTTATGTTGTTTATTTACATATTTTAATTATCAAACAATTATCAAACCCTTCACTTCATTGTTTAATTAATCAAACTCAAGAACGGTATTTTTGCAACTCTCTGTGGATTCGACTATACCCGACTATACTGCAATTGGATCCCTTGTGGATCTGAAAGCCGTAAAGTAGGTATATATTTAATTTGAACGACAAAAACGCAGATAAGCTTTCTACGAGCTTGGCTCAGTTGTGACAAAACCTAAGCTGGGTCAAGACTTTAGAAAGTGGTTAAAAAGGCTTTCATCAAGGATAATGTGAGAAACATATTAATTAAGCATTAAAATTACACATTTTTAGTATACAATGTTCAATTATAGAATAATAAAATAGGGTACAAAATACACTTATCACCCCGCATTGGTATTTGGACTTCATCTCATAAGTAACGTCCTTGATTGACACCTTGCTACACTTCACCCTATCTACCAATGCCTTCGCTACAAATGTTGGTTTCATATTTTTATTTCTATAAACCAACCCACAAGAATGGTTCCCTTGTAATGTCTTGATCCTATATGTGTGACTCCTACTCACCTTAGTACACAAACATGTGAAGTCACATATATCCTTGCTTTTGCAAACATCCCTAACCCTCCATTTGTCATTCTTAACCCCTTTCACACTTCTATTGTTTAGAATAGAGTGCTCCAACAAAGCGTCTTTGAATTGCTTCAATGATGAAAACTCCATGTTCAACATGAATTCAAGTGATGCACACATGTCCTCTGCTCTGAACTTAACATATCTTCTCCTACCTTCTAATTCACTTTTAGAACCATCATCTGATTCCAATTCCTCTTCATCAAATTCATCATCCAAGTCATGCATACCATTATGTTTTCCATCATTCCACATATCATCCACATATGGTTGTTGTTTTTTTTTTTAACCTTTTTTGTTGTGTTTCCTTTTCATTGCATTCCCAATTGGTTCATCTGAGTCCCATCCATCCCAACCATCACTATAATTTTGCATGTCTCTTTCCTCTTCACTATCACCAAATATCATGCCATGGTCTTCGTCATCACCTTCATCATCGTTGCCATCAGATGTAAGAGGATCAATGTCAACATTTTCTTTTCCTTTCCCCTTGTCTCTATGGGTAATATTTTCGTTCATCTCCTCATCAGCCTGCACAACAAAAATATGAATAATTAGATGCACCTTTGATAAGTGTCATATTTTGGTATTTTCATAGTTTAGAATGACACTTATCTAGATTGTTTAATGTGGAATTCCTAGCTAAATGCCCCACTTTTGAATAAATTTTAGTATAGTTCAAGAATGGATGCATATGAGTAAGATAATGCAATTCTTGTTAAATTTCCATACAGATAAGAAGCATGCATCAAAGGAATTAGAAGCAAGAAGAATTGAGCAACCAAATGAAGCTTCAGTCCACTTAGCGCCCTCTCAAGGCCGTTGAGAAACTTCTGTCCCTAAAGAGCTTGCTTAAGGGTGAAGTATCTTCAACATGAAGAAACCCAAATCGCCTTGAATTCGCTCAGTGAGGCCCCGAATCCGCTCAGCGAACTGGTTTTAATTTTTCTATAAATAAAGCATCAACTCACAGATTCTGGGGGAATAACTTGATCACTTTGAATTAGACATATAAATACACAGAGAATAGAGAGGAGAACGAAGGAGAAGACAGAGAGGAGCCAAGAGTTGTCGAGGAGCATGGCGGCACTTACCATGGCAGCGTGAGAACGTGTCATGGTGAGCGTCCATCACCTTGCCCTTTGATTTCTTCATGTAAGATGAGTAGATAATCCTCTTATTGTTGGGAATTCAATGAGTATTATGGTTTGTTTGTATCCACGTAACTCTTTTATATGATTCTATTGATTTCTATGATTTGCATGATTTGATCTTATGCTTAATGTCTGTTTTAGCCTAATCAACTATAACTTGATTTAGAATTTGTTTTTGTGCGCGACAACGACATTATTGAGTTGGATCTAGATCAAACCATCTAATATTCCTAATTGCTAGACATAGAGTTAGGTTTATTATTCGTTTCAACACCTGAAACTATATCGGTTTGCTTTGTTACTTGTGCGAGACATCGGCAATTAATAACGAGAGCCGAATGATCTTTTCATGCTTGAAAGAAATGAGTAAGATAATAACTGGTAGCAAGGAATCAAAGAATTGATAATTCATATGCATTGAGTAAATAGATATATGAAAAATACAATATGATTCAATTCCCAACAAGCTTCCTTATTTACTTCTCATTCGTTGTCATTTTATTGTTTGTGTTAATTTATTTGTTCTGAAATTCAACTTACAAACCAATCACCATATTGTTTAATTAACGGAACTCAAGAATGACTATTTATCACAACTCCCAGAGGACGACAACCCATCTGTTGTACTGCAATTGAATCCCTTGAGGATTTGAAAGCAAAACAGTGGATTGGATAAATAGAAAGAGGATAAAAAGCTTTCAACAAAAATATACCTTACATGTTAAAATAAGCAGATCATTATTATTGTGCCTAAAATTACCTCTTCAACTACATCAACTACATTGGAATGGTCTACCTTGTCGTTTGCCTTCTCCGTGGCACTAGCCTTGGCCTTGTCCTTGTCCTTGTCCTTGTCCTTGTCCTTCACACTAGCCTTCTCCTTACCCTTGTTCTTCTCCTTTGCCTTATCCTTCGCACTATCCTTGGCATTCTCCTCCTCCCTCGCATCATCATGAGCACCTTCTAACTCTAACATGACCTCCGGCACAGAAATGATGTGCTCCATGATAAGTAAATTTTATACCTTATTTTAATACTCTATAAATGAGCAATTCATACTTAAATGTGTAGGGTTTAACACTTATTCAATATGTTTTTACACATAGTCCTCTTTTGAAAGAAATTAAGAAAAGTTAAGATTAGGCATTATTTTACTCTAAGAATTTAATATTTCTTTTGGAGTTTTCTATTACAAAATTTCAGGAAATAAAGGTTCAAGAAGATCATTGAAGATGTGAAGAGAAGATATGAGCAAGGACAAAAGAGGAAAGAAGCAAGATGGCGAGCTTAAGCAACATCGCTCAGCGGATAAACAAGAACCACTCAGCAAAGCCACAACTATCGCTCAGCGAATCAGAAGGAAACACTCAGCGAAGCTGAACAAAGCGCTCAGCGATGAACACCCTTTCGCTCAGCGAAAGTACCAACTTGAACCGGCGCATTTAATGCTCCAGGCTGGCGCCATCTCAGAATTCAGAGCCGCCCTGCAAAAGCTGACCAGCGCATTTAATGAAGCCGCGTAAGCCGCCTAAATTGACTCAGCCGCTCAGCGATAAACCCTCAGCTCTCAGCGAAGGAACCCAAATCGCTCAGCGGCGGTGCTAAACCGCTGAGCGAACCTGTCGAACCTTGGCCTATAAATAGGGGACCAAGGCATTCATTTTGGGCATCACCTTCCACCCTCCCCCTAAGTTCTCCTAGGCCGAGAACTCCACCATTTCTTTCCATATTTCCCCACTTATTACATTTCTTTTTTAAGCACTTTAGGGTTATGTTAGTAAGTGCTCTGTAGAAGCCTTTTTCTTTCAAGATTTGTAACAGAGTTCTGCCGAATTTAATCCAGGTTCTATTGTTCCATTCTTCTATTTTCATTTACTCTTTCCATTACCATTTACTCTTTCATTCTCTTTATTTACTCCTTCTTGCTTTTCACTTGTTCTAATCTTCCATTGTCATTTACATCTTTCCATCCCTTTATTTACTTCTTCCTTTTCTTTACTTGTTGTGAGTTTTAATCCTCCAAACATGGAGGAGTAGTTTCTTAATATCTTGCATGCGGTAACTCTAGATTAAAGATTAATTTGAGGTCTTGCGCTTAAAGTTTATTCATGTCTCGTTCCACCCTAATTAATGATATAGCGATTGTATGTTATTAGTTAAGGTTAAATCTAAGTTAATGGATCTTGACGATTGTATGATTTATTAAACTTTGATTAAGGAACTTTTGGAGAACTAATCAGATTTGATTAGGTTGTGCAATTGGTGCTTAATTAATATGGGTTTTAATGCTGAGATCTTGGTTTTAATACCTATATCAACAAATGCTTAAGGGATTAACGATCGTAGTTTCTTAAGTACATTGCATATTAGTTAGAGATTTCAACTAATAAACAACGTCTCCTACCATGAATAATTAATGGGGAACCGATGAGAATTAATCCTTAATCTAGATACGCCGTATGCAGGATATTGCTTTTATCATTGTGTTTTACTCTCGTTTTAATCTCTTTTAAATTCATCAAACAAACCCCCTGATTTACTTAACTATTATTTGGTTTTAAATTGCTTCTTTGGGAAACGACCTAGGTTAACCCCCTTTACTACGTTTTTGGGGTTTACTTGGTTTATAAATTATTATTTGATCGCACACTGAAATCTAACAACATTTTGGTGAGCGTCACTCCACATACACATCAACTTCACATTTGTGTTTTATAGCATAATTGCCCATCCCTATTGCATGTGAATCATCTGTGATAGATGACAACACATGAGTACCAGAACCCGGAACTCTCCACCATAATAGCACATCATTGCTATATTCAAGCCTTCCCACTTCATTCAGACACTCAAAATAAGACCACTGGTCAATATCTAAGTCGTGCACGTCTTCTACTTCACCCACATATTTTACTGGTGGCCCTTTACCAATCTTACCCTCGTGGTGAAAAACTACAGAAAACTCATCTTGAAATAATAGAAATGACTCAAATTCAAACACATAACAGAATATACAGGACAAAGCCCTAGTAATAGCACAAATTAGTGTTTAATGGCAAATAAATTAATATTTTCACAGGGACCAAATGTCAATAGAATCACAACTTCAGTGTTCAATTGCAAAATAATTCTCATGGACCGAATGACAATAACAACACTTTCAGTGTTCAATAGCAAATAAGAAAAATATTTCTTAGGGACCAAATGTCAACAACATAATTTCAGTGTCCATTCAGCCTATTCTCAAGGTTTAACCCCATGCTTATGTTCCCACAAGCATTATTTAACTTCAAATAATCAACTTGCAACAACATTCTAAACACAAAACCATTTAAAAAAATGCACCTTGTGTGACTCTGACACACGGTCCCCAATCAGTGAAGGTTTCAAAATGCTAGATGTTGGTTTTGGTCCCCACCACCGTATAGAAAATGTTCGATGTTGGTTTTGGTCCCCACCACCCTATGTATAAGAGAAATAGATTTGTGAGAATAAGTGCTAGAAACAAAAAAAAAGTGAGAAAGAAAGTGACAGAGAAATAGATCTGGTGAAAACCGCGGTTTGGGTTTGTCACAACGGCGTCGGAGAGAGTGTGATTGGGCTCGTTACGGAGAGGCGAAAGATGGTCCAAAATGCTGGCCTCACGGCGGCGTCGTGATGGGTGGTTGGGTTGAGAGAAGAGGGTGGGTTGAGAAGAGGAAAAAGGGTGGGTTGAGAAAAGGCTTCAAAGAAGAGAACAAAAGAGGGAATGGTGGAATCGTGGGTGGGTTTGGGGAATTTTTTTTAAAAATTTAAAATGGGTTTGGGTTTGGGTTTGGGTTCTGGGTAGGTTATGGGTTAATTCAAAAATTTGGGTTATGCCATGTGGCGAACTTAACGACCACGTCAGCGCCGTCTAACCCAAACTGATGACAAGGACTAAAAACAAACAAATTTTTTTTACAGGGACTAAATCTTAACAAAAATGTTTGAGAGACCAAACACAAACTTTTTGATATTACAAGAATTAAAAACTTATTTAACCCTATTTTATATTATATATATTATTATTGTTCTTTAACCTTCCTCCTCCTCCCCCCCATTTTAATTGTAGATAGCTGCACCAGAAAGATTTAGAAGTTTTAAAATTTAAAATTGAAATTGACAAGTTATTTTAGAAGAGAAAGGGACATATTTGATGTATATTAAAAAAAAAAGTGACCAAAGAATAGTTAAAGTTGCTAAAAATATGCATATTGTTTATTGAATAAATAATTAAGGTCAAAAGTTGAATTAGTTTTATAAATTGTAGCTGTATAATATAATAATAACTGAATATTTGAATTTGAACATGACAATAACTACATATTAGGATGTGATGAGGGTAATTGCAAAAAGAAAATGTGACTAAGAGAGGTTAAACTGATCCAGTGCTATTGTATAAATGTATTGATTAGAGGTTTGATTCGTTTGACAAACAAAACAAATTAGTATGTATTAAATAAAATGAGAAATATTGTTTATATTATTACGTGAGATTTTTTTAAAAAAGGTATTCTAAGATATTAAATTGTTTCTTAAAAAAGTAATTAGAAATTATCTAACTGTAATGAGAAGGAAATTATTTCTTAAAAGAAGTATGTAAGAGTTATATATAATTGTAATTATAATTAAGTAACCACAAGAAAGACATGCTATTTTATTTGACAATAGTTAACCTCATTATATCAGACTTGTTAGTTTAGATACAATTTTAGAATGAAAAATTGTGCTTCCTGAAACTCTTTTTTCAAAATAACTTCACTCCCCTTGTCAAACTTAAATGTTACCAACCGACCGTAAAAAAGAAACAAGCCTTATGCTTGGTTTTACGTTTTCAAACTTTATTCTTGATAAACATAAGACTCTATTTAATCTTTAGACTTTATACTTGTACTTTAGTTGATCTCTTAACTTAAAAGTGTAATAGGCTAGTCCCTAAATTTTACAAACGTTAGATTAATTAGTCTCTAACCCATCTTTCAAGAGGGAATTGTTAGATTCTTTAATTACTACTTAAGATAATACTATGAATGTTCAGAGATTACTTAGAGCAATGAGCCTAGCGTTTGTGAAGTCTAAGAACTAACTTGCCACTATTTTTAAGTTTAAAGGGCAAACTAAAATAATAATTTAAAACCCATAGACCAAATAAGATATTAATCCCATAAGAAAAGTGATGTTGATAGCAATCCAAAAATATTTCTAGTGAGAATCAATTCGAGTCAAATTCAAAATCGTTTTTATTTTTTATTTTTTATAATTTAACTTTGTTATGACACGGTACAACATAAAGAGAGAGCTCAATCTGAGAATCATTAAAGATCCGAGAAGATTGATAGCAAGGACTAGGAATTGATGGATTTAGAAATCAATTCGAATATTTCTTACCAACGGTGAATAAGTTTCAGATAGTAAGGGTTGAGAGGAATTTTGTATATTTTCATTGATTGAATTTCCAAATCACATCATAGAGGGTTTTATAACTAAAATGCTAAGCCTCACACATTCTAGAATCTTTTAACACTGTTACTTAACTATTTCCTTCTACAAAGGACAAATGACACGAGTACACCAACACCCAGAAGAAGGTGTTAAGAACTATATAAGCTAGCATTATATTTTTCCTTCAATATGTAATACCAAAACTAAACATGATACCATGCATAAAGTTTATTTGTGATCGCGAATCCCCCACGCCCATTTGAGCTCCCCCAACTACAAAACCAACCAATCTGGTTAACAGACCAATAATCCGAGAAGACATCATTAAATATCAGCGGTAACCGACTCATCAACATACCACTCGATATCCATCGCTAATTTAGTTTCAGTGTATTAAATTGTTCTGCTACATTTTCTCCTACATAATTTATCACGACAAGTCAATGAAAAGTAGACATTTTTTCATCAAACAACCTAAAAATAGGTGAAAGTAAATCTTTTTCCACCAGTTTTCTTACCGTCTCCTTTTGATGTTTTACAATAGACCCTCCTCTTTCTGATTATGACACTAATTTTGAATTTCTTAATTTTTTTAAAATCTAAGACTAAGAATATGAATTCATGAAAAGCATGAACCGGCTATGCATAAACTTGCATTTGCTGACAGATTTTCTGCCAGAAATTGCAAGCTCTAGTTTATTTCGAGCACAATGGTCAAGATGAATCCATAAATTAAGGTAATTCAGTTTCAAAAACAAGACACGAAGAATATTTCAAGTGAGCAGAATAATAGAATGCAGTATTAATATTGGTATTCTATTCTGAAGCATAAAAAAATATTACTATTATTTTATCACCATCTAGGCATTTAAACAAATTTCTTCCTCTTTTTCTTTTCTCGTTCTGACAGGGCGTAAAACATATCAATTATACAAAATTTCAAGTACTAACTACCATGTTTCTAAAACAAATATAATAGATGATAATATACATGTAATTTGAAAAGAATATATCTAACTCAATCGCCCTACATCAGGTGGTTCCCGTCTCAACCCTCCCCACTTTTTTCCCATTTATTTCCCCTTTTGTTTTGACCATTTCCTTAAATCTGTCAAATCTTCTCTCTATCTGTTAACTTGGATTTGAATCATCCAAATCTGGGTACAAACTACATAGAGAACTATACTGTAACACCACAAAATATACACCTGATCTTCCACACTCCATGAACCGTAATTACAAAGAATACATCTCTTTCACATAAGACCAAATGAAGAAACCGCATAAAGTGGTCACTTCTTGTATGTTACTATTCTATAATGCCACCGAATCAGAGGGATTCTCCAAGCAGACAATGTATAAACACCAGCCATTCTCCTACTATAGTCCTTCACATAGCTTTTAATTATTTTGCACGGAATTCATGCCGAAATATGGTCAGGTTTTGTGTAAACTTATCCCTGTTTTTTGGATCTAAGCTTCGAGTAACATCTGCCATTAATTTATCAAAACATAGAGAGAGCCGCTGATGCTGATCTATTGGCTGCAAAAATAACCAATCTGGGTCACAACATGAACATAGTGGAAAAACCTAACCCACGGTTCCAACCAGCCAAATACAAGTAAGATATTATAAGAACATTATAATCATCCTCAATATTTTTATTATACCCAATCTATAATTCTGAATCCTGATATAAAACCATAACCAATCAAAATTCTATAATCCAACTTCGAAGCCAGGGGAGAAGGAAAATACCTGTGACGACAATATTTGAGCTTTCAAATCTGAGAATATCTGCAAGTAAATGAACTTTCAGTTTGACATCTGAAAAATAAGAATTAAGCCGAGAGTATAGCTGGAATAGTGTGACTAATCAGTCTACACATGAATATATATATATATATATATATATATATATATATATATATATATGGTGCATACATGACTAGTTTAAGGAAGAACCAACTCCTAAACTAGAGCACAAATTAGCTGGACAGTAAACACACGTCTAATATACTAGTGAGAGTTTGAATTAACTTGTGCTCAAAACTTACTATTATCGAAAGAGCTTAAAAAAAAGGTATTTTTCCTTACAAATTAATCAAAATCAAAGCACCAAAAAATTAGAAAAATCAAAACCAAACATCCACCAAAGCAAAGCTGAAGGGCATATATATAACATGCACCAAGCTTGTTTACTTATATGACTACTTGCAGTAAATTTTATAAGAATAGAGCTCAGACATGTAAGCCCCCCTACCTGCTCACTAATAAGTATCAAGCTCAACATTGGCCTGCTTAGACTCCATTGGTTGCCACAGTCTTCAAACAAAATGATCTCAAAAAGGGTCTTCAAAATCTTAGTATGCAAAGAGAGATACTCAAGTCAAATAACCGTCACAAAAATGGTTCCCCACACCCAATTTCATAGAAGGAAAATATAATAAAGACAAGCATGATTCATAAACTAAAATGGTAGCTTGCTTTCTAGAGCCAGGACATACTATAGATTAAGTTATGCACACTAAAAATTCCAAATCAGTCAACGAACTTCTATTCTATGATTTGAATTGTGAAGGGTAACTGAAATAAAATGTGAAAATGAGAGTAACGAAGACATTTAGTATTAACTACTGCAGAATTGATTCAAAGTGCAGAAAATATGGTCAATGAAATTTTAACAGCAAAAATTTTGTACATTTAATTGATTGGTGAGTAGTAAAATTAAAAGGGGAAAAACACATACTTCTGGAAACAGATTGGGACACTCTGCAATATGATGAGCAAGATTGACAGATGCAGGTAAATTCGGAGCCTCTCCCATAGTGATGTTGTTAAAATAAAAAGCAGCCAAATTATCAACAGCAGATGCACACTGTAATCAGAAATTAAGAGAGTTAGCTAAAGGCAGAGTCACAAAACCAAAACAACAGCAACAACAAAGTCTTTCCCCACTAAGTGGGGTTGGCTACATGGATAAAAAAACGCCAGTATGTCCGGTCATAAGCCACGTCCTACAGATAAGCCATTTAAATCTAAATCCTTCACAAGAAACCAAAATAAATAGCTAAAAAAAGAGTTTGTCTGAAGATTGGAAGATGCAAATGAAAAATGCCGGGGCCATAACCTGTGATGAGATACTTGTATCCAGGCCTTTAAGTCCAGATTCAAGGGACCCAACTATATGCATAAAGGTGTTTGTATCCAAGTTTAATATGAAAGTTATATGGCTGTTGAACAAAACCTCCAAGAACGCAAAATAAGCCCTTGTTAGCTGCATAAAAGCAAAAGCCAAGTGAGGTTCACCTTAACAATGTGGCAAGCTGGAAAATTACTAGTCTAAGGCATTATTCAGGACCTAGATAAACTACGCCCAGCATTTTGTTACAAATATAATCCTTAGGCAAGGATCTTTCACGCAAAGGGAAATATGGGGGTGAATAGTATATCAGATTGATAAATTATGAAATACTGAATGTGACTTATTCTCTTCATCTCTTAAATTTATTGAATTAACAAAGGTGTCCTGAAGGTGACTAATCATAATCATTAAAACTCCACACATGTACAATCTATCTGAAAAGAAAACATGCTTCAGGAATTCTCAAGTCCATTTTGACTTTACTATATAACAAAATTATTAGCAAATCAAATACTTGTAGCAATAATCACAACCCATTGTCAACTTCCGGCTTTTACATCTTCTAAACTATATTGCTTGTTGCCTTGTTGTGCAACAACTAAATATGATTTTCGGTTAAGCCATCACAACTAACATGTTGGGTAGTGTAAAATATGTATGAGTTTTGTTCAAAATTTCAAGTCACTGCATAGTGTGAGTATAGGGCAGAGGGAGTGCAGGACAGAGAAGTAAATAGAGAGAAGACTTTTAACATGATCAACAGTGGAGGATGTGTTGAAGGGGATTGACTGGAACTACTACTAAGGGTGATTGATTATAAAGTATGGAAGAGAGTTCCACACAGGAGAAAGAAACAGAAGGGATGAGCAGAGAGCTACAGAGAGACAAAGGGTGTGAAACATCTGAGAACTGGAAAAAATTGAAGTGAAATGACCCAAATATCACTAACCTGCATGGGTTCCTAAAAAGAGAATGGAGTGGTTTTATTCCTACACAGGAAAAGAAGGGAATGCTAACCACATAAAAAAGGTGAGGACAGAGGATGAAGCATTCCACTATATACACACAACTTATGGATGAAGAATGATTAAAAGGAATTCTACCAATAGAAAAATAAACATCAACATCTCCACTCCAATATACACAATCTAACAGTGATAAATAACATAGCTTTCTAAAAATATTTTGATTCATGTAATCAGTTGTTTAATATCTTTCACCATGCAATTGAAAATATAATTTGAAGAACAAGGAATGTACATAATAATACATGGCAAGGACTCCCACAAAAAAAAAAATAATAATACAAGGCAAGGACACAGTTCATACCTTCCGATAAGCCAATATATCTGACAAAGGAATTGACAGTGTCATCTTTAGAGCAGCATCAAGTGCATCAGAGAGAGCTCTGTCACCGTATAGTTCAAATACACCAAAGTTGACATAGTTGCCTGCAAGGGCTGTCATTTGAACGCAAGAATGTTAATTTAGTCCTCTCGCAAACAATTTTGCCAGTACATCAATTAATGGGTATGAATTGACATTGTCATAAAAATTATCCCTCATCACAATGCCATTAAGGATTTGCAATGCCAGAAACAACCCAAAGCCCCAAATAGCAATGATTATAACAATCTAATGTACTTGAGCATGGACATCTACAGGTAGAAATTACAGAGTGATCAAACTGCCACCAAGAAATGTTATTACACACTGCTAAGTGCAGGCTGCAAGTGAATATCAAGATATACCTTTTCTAATTACGGAATTTATGCCTTAATAATTATATATAAACTTGTGCATACAGAAAGAAATTGTTTCTTGAGCTTTTGTAGGAGGATATCCCATCCTCCCTTAGTTATACTTTGCCTTTTCTCACGAACAAAATTTCTTTTATGCTATTGCATTGTGAAAAGTATGACAAAATTTTGATCTACTTGAGTTGGATGATAGAAGGGTTGGACATCTTAATTTATGCACATAGTCTCTATTAGGAGTTCATGATATAGAAAAAAAAAATTTTAACTATAAAGATTACAGAGATATAATGTATGTACAATTGCCACAGAAAAATAAATAGATGCGTTCATTCATATTACTCATCAAGCAGTATTTTTTGATAGAAAAGGAAATTTATTAATGAAATAGAAGAGAGTACATAGACAAAGGATAAGGTATCCTCTCAAGAGAAGAAAGAAAAATGAAAAAAAATGTAGGTACTATGAGATTGATCCATGTAAAACAAGGCATGCCAATCTCTCTGCATATCTACCAATGAAACACCTCGAAAAAGACCATTTGCAGAAGGCCACAAAAAAATCTAAGGAGGTAACCCTATCCCAAATGTTGACTGAAGTAAAGTCCCCTTGAAAATTCTAGTATTGCTTTCCAAATTCCAGCCAAAGACACGAGAGTAGCAAAAACAGAACAGTGCCATAACGTTTAAGCTTGTTTATGAATCCCATAGCCTTTGAACTTGGTAATCAAAAGCTGATGCAGGTCCTTGGGACAAACCAGCTCCTCCCAAAAATGTCAGAGCTAACTTTCGGCAGAACAATGCAAGAAAAGAAAATACATTAACTCCTAACTAAAATAATACATAATAGTAATACACGTACAAGAAGATAAGGCAAAAAGAGAGCTACGCTTTTTTGTAGCATGTCGTTAGTGTTTATCCTGTTAAGGACGAAGGTCAAAACAGGATATACATGAAAACACCCATAAAGATTTAAGAGACCAAATTCTTTTATCATTATCACTTATCGGAGGAAAGATGAATGGAATCAAGTGTAGAACCAAAGGAGACTCTACGCCTCTAACTAACTACCCTATCATTCAAGTTTCTGTAAAATTGAAAACTCCAAGAGAAGTTAAATGAAGGCGAAGAGAAAAATTGGCAAACAGGGCATTATGAGAAGAATAAAGGTGAAAAAGCCTTGGAAATGTCTTAGAAAAAGGAGCCTTTCTGACCCAATTATTCACCTAAAATTTGATCTGAGACCCGCCACTTAAAGCCAAGTGGACGAGGAAGTAAAAGAAGGAAAACTGGGGGTGAAAAACTTCCAAGAACTAGCATGAGTATCTCTACTTGAAGCACTGATGCCCCACTTCCATCCATTCACGTGCAAATTGTACTTACATCGAATAAGTTTATGCTATAAGGAAGAAGATTGTAAGGGAAAGCGCCAATAACTTCAAATAACTCGTTAAGCAATATCATAAAAGCTAACTAGCTACTGCAACTACCAAGCACAGTAAATAAACTTCAGGCAGAAAACTAAACCATGCAACAGAAACAGGGTTAGGATTTCACCTCTTGACAGAATTGTTAAACATATCCATATCCCCTTGTACTTGTACGTATACACATCAGCAGCATTTGGAAGAGACAAAACTCTTGATCCATATGCGACAATCAGTTTACTGACTTCACGGAAGAGAAGTATGCCATTGGGTGAAGAAGAGTCAAATGTCAAACGCTGAGCTTTATTTAGCACAAACTCAGCCATGAACTTCAACAATGGGGTGGTAACCTGCAGAATCAAGCAAACCCCAGGAGGTAGAAATAAACGTCAGAAATATGCATCACTAAACACCAAAGTGTATTTGAAGCAAAAATAATAATATCCAACATATTATTATTCACATTGCTATCACTGTCTTCATCAAAACTCAAAAGTCAGGAGCATTTGACTGAGAAGAAATACAACAATAAAAGAAAGCTGCATCTTTTATAATGGTTTTGGTACAAAAAATGAGATAAGAAAATTTGCAAGTGTTTAGTCTTTTCAATCCTTTACCACATTTATTTGGAGCATAATGCTCACATCATAAAGGGTACTTCTTAGCAACCTGATATGGGATGAGGTTGTGTTTATGGCTTCTCTGCTTCAGGCTGTTTCCAGGGAGTTGATATCTCCAATTATTCAGAGAGCTCAAGCAACTTTGCTGAATTGTTGAGTTTTTCCTGTTTTCTGTATTATTTTTCCTTCTTTGAAGGATTTCTTATCAACAACCAAATTTTCTTTCCTATCTAATAAATGTCTATCAAATAAATATTATGCCAGGAAAACGATTCCAAACCAAACATTTTCACTGGTTTTGGATAAATAGGTAGAGGATAGGCTAAAAGTACTTCAACAGTTTTCTCACATTAGACTGTGACTACTGACTAGTACTTGCCAGATTAGCAGTCAAATACTAATGCTGTGCAGATAAATAAAATGTGTAGCTTGGGATCTAATCTCTGATTCTCTGTAGATTGACCAACAGATTGCTCTTTCCTCTATATTAACCGAGGCAAAAAGTCTTTTTTATCAAGAAAGATCTAATCTCTGATTCTCTGTAGATTGACCAACAGATTGCTCTTTCCTCAAAAAGTCTTTTTTATCAAGAAAGCTGTCAAAACTGTGTTGTACAAGTTTTATATTTTATTCTTAATGTATCTTTATTTTGTATCACAGCTGTATCTTGCTGTTAATATTAGGATTATGTATTTAGAAACAATCCCACAATCATAGGGATTTGTTCTCTAGAATTAGTGGTTCATATTTCCTAAAATAGCTAGCAGGCTTATGTATATATATATACAGGTCTAATGACCTCAGATTTAATATAGCAGAATATATTATTCCTTCCAACTTTGATAAAAGCATTAGTAATTGACTGCTAATAATGTAACTGCAGATCACAATCCAATGCTCGAGAACTGCTGATACAACATTGTCACCAAGCAATAATCACAAAAGAAAGAGCCGGACCAGCCACATTATGCATCAGCAAACCTTCTGAAAAAGATGGGTGATGTGGCTGTCTCTTCCATAGGCAGCCAAAGCCATAAGCTTGTGGCTTGCCCCAAAAGCCAAGCTCATCTCCTTGGCTACCTATAACACTGTATAATTTGGTTAAATTATTTGTGCCTACTAATGCTAACACTGCTCATCCCCAGAACGAGATTTAAATGGAAAATGGAGATGGACTGAGACTAACAATTTAAACGTACATGTGGGTATCGAAAAATTATAAATAAGGTCCATTACCTCTGGGGTGTCAGTCCAATGCGAGATGCCTTTTAAGAGTATAGGCGTGTGTACAGGATACAACCAATCAAATAGAAGGCCATAAGTTCGGCGGCTATGAAAGATAAATATGAAAAACAGGGAGGTCAGTTTTAATTGCTTTCCTCAGCTTGAATACAGAAAAAACACAAGTACCAACCTATTTGTGGCCATTGTAATTCCTCTAAGGTCCCTCATCAAACCAACAAGTGCATACTTTACAGCATCTGTTCGAAACACTGAATCTGGAGTAGATTCCAAACTGAGAAAAACCTGAAACACAAAACAGTATATGCTGGCTTCATCCAAAACAAAAAGGATTGACCAATTAATTATAAGAAAAATCAATCTAGATGCAATAATTAATTCAATAAAATAAAAATTGTTATTTCTTATCCTGCACTCACCAATAACATAGAAGATAGTACAAATGGCTATCTAATAAAATCCGGACATATTGATGAAAAAGGTAATGTCAAATTAGCTTTTCTAGATCCATGAAGGCATGAGATGAAACTTGATTATGCAAGCATATTTATGAGATCAGTAATAAGAGTACCTGCTGGAGTGGATCCATTGAAGATTTAAATTTTACAGGGCTATCCTCCATGAATATCAACCAGCCAATAGTGAAGTAGAAAGTTGTTCTGCTGCGAGAGCATCTCTTTGCTTCCAAAAATGGAAAATGTTCCCTCTGACATGAATTTTAGGGAGACAAAATTAGAAAAATTATGTAGAGGAATCTAATTCTATACAGAGAAAAATAGAAATAGAGAAAAATACAAGGGAAAGAAGGTAACCTACACAGAGAAGTAAAATAAAGAGCCTATGAAGCTAAAAAATTCGACATTGTTGTTCGTTCTGTCAGGGATTGAAAGCAATTTGTATAATTTCTTTTTAACTGAAATAGAACTGCCTTAGAAAGAAGAGGGGAATTGTGGCTGAAAAGAAGGGGAAAAAACCCTCCAAATAAGAGACAACAAAGTGTATCAGAAAGTAAAACTGCAGCAAGGCTGCCCATTCTCTTTACACACCTTAATTGGAAATTCCCTTGAAACACACAACAGCAGACCTCCATCGAGAGGCCAAAAAACAACACAACCAAAAATGAGAGGCAAGGAGATGCTCCTAAAGTCGGAATCATTCAATGCCAATAAAATGCACCAGAGGATAGTGTAAACTGCATGTTGCAACAAAGCTTTCCCCTCATTTTTCCAATGCCCATAAACCCAAACAGAAAATTCATGTCTGCATTAACTGAAAGCTTACAAATATCAATTAGAACCAGAAGGGTTTAAAGGCTAGCTTGATGGCTTCCACATCATTTAGGACAAGGGAAAGAGATGAAAGAGAGAGATGGATTATGCAAAGTGATGAGAATATATAGTAAAAGCAAGGGAAAGCACAAGGATAAGGACATCTCTACACAAACATCATCCCCCAAAACCTTGTTGAGAGCTGTCACCACAGTTAAAAGATGTTTACCTCTGAGACACAAACTTCCAAGGACTAACATGAGTGGAAAGGATCACTGGGTTGCATCTCACCCATTCTAATTGATACCATATTTGTTCTACTTCTAGATTACTTGGGACCACAAGTAAGTGTCTATAGGAAACTGTTGTAGCCATTTAGCCGCCAACATAATATTTAAAGGAATCAGAATAGCTAGATCCAGGGCCTTTCATTCTTAAGAAAAGTTCAACAATGTATTTTTTAGTTTACTACTTTAGTCAAAATTTAGTCTCTCTGTCTCAAGTACCAAAACACTGATTTATTTTGATTGTGTTTGCTTCATATGATGTTGCAATTTGCAAGTAAGATCTTGTCTTGTACTTGCTTTATTATGAACTTGATACATTAAAAAGAGTAAACTCTTGCAAGTTTACCTAGGCCCCACAACTTTAAGTAATGTCGCAAGTTTGACAACCTTGCGAAAAAGAGCTTAAGATGGAATGGGAGCCAAAAGTACTCTTATGTGGAGAGGAAATAAAGAGCAGGAAAAAAAAATTGGTCATTCTGTCTCTCTAAAATGAGTCCATATTTTACTATCTCAACAGCTTATGGGAAACATAATCAATGTCAGATGATCTAAAACAGAAATGAGAGGAAGTCTCATTTGGACTTTTTTACCACATAACTTTTTTACCAATAAAATAATTCAACTATGGATTGCTAAAAGCAAAATGGCCAACCCTGATCAAAAATCATACAAGAAAAAACAGTCCTCTATATACAACATAATTCGCTTGCAATTAAAATCTTGGCCACATAACTTTTGATAGATTGTTTAGTGTAAAGCTCAATTTCTGTCTACAGTTGATATGTACTGTCTCACCAGATTGCCAGCTTGTCAACTTTAGCTTTTGCACAATAAATGATAATCCAATTGAACTTCTTTATTTTTTTGGATAAAAATAATCCAATAGAAAATTGAGTAACTGAGAAAACAGGGAACCTACTGTATGATTGGCAACAATAAATTTCACTGTATCCAACTTCAGAAGTAGCTTTCCAGTCATATAGCTGTCAATGGAAAGTGCAAGAAAAGTCAGTAAATTTGGGTGGATTGTCAACCACAAAAAAGAGGTTGCTAATACTCTTAAGCTAACTTGAACTAACCCAGATGCAAGCTCCAAGAACAAACTCAATGTGTGATCAATGACCTCTTCACACTGAATTTAGCACACATAACAACTAGTGTGTTAAAACACAAAAGAACTATTTAAAAAAAAGAAAGATAAAACACAAATAGCACAAATAGAAAAAAGACCTCCGTGTAGCACTTGAGGTTAGTTGCAATCTTGCCAATAATTACATTCAACAGTAATAGATGATCATGCAGACCAAGAAGCTCAGATAACCGGGCATATAACTGCTGCAACATAATAAGTATATCAAAAGATGCGGCGAGAGCTAAATATATCTTTGTAATTTTTTTAAAATCAATAACCAAAATATTATATAACCTTGGAAGAATGCATGGCCTGGTCTCCTACGTAAGACTTTCGGAAATGCTGAAAGAAAGCGAGAATTGCCCTATCAAGTCTCTGTTTGCTTATTTCCCCATATCTCTGTCAAATGCCAATACTATGAACAAATAAGCAAATTCTAAAGCATATGTAAATGTAAATTTATCACCATGACAAACAAAAGCAAACTTAATTAAGTCTAGATTTCCCAAAATACATTGATTTCCACCAATTGCTTGTGGACAAATTAGTTACAATAAGAAAGACAAGATAAAAAAAAAGTGCACTTAGTTTCTAACATGATCATGTTGTTTACAAGTAAAAAATAGACCAAAATCCTATTTTAGTCCCAGAAAGATCACCATGGCAAAAGCATACTCAACTCATCGTTCAACTTCATAATTTTGATAAATGAACTAGAATATTGTAAATTTGAACGTTGACGAATCAAACTGATAAAATAAATTGCAAGGTATCACACTGATAACAGTGTATCTTTCAGGGACTACCACGTTTTATTCTAAACATAAATACTATTTTATAAGAGAGAAGAGGAAAATTAGAACTAGGGGAGGATAAGGTATCCTCCAAAGCAACAAAAAAAGTAGGAAACAAATATAATCTAGATTCTACAAAGAATCATGAATGCAGCAAGGCTTTTAGCAGAAACAAAGAAGCAAGAAATGGGTATTTCCTTGAAAGCAATTCCATTTATCTAAAGATTTTGGTAAACAGAAAGAGGCCAAAATTGTGACCCTGTGCACTTCATACAATTCTTTATTGCACATGGTTGGAGCCAAACAATTGCATCATTAAGGGTGTTCCAATGTTAGTTAAATCTGCTTAGGGATAAGATCAACTTTAAGCTTTTCTTTGGTGTTGAGTCCGGGATTTCACTAGGTGTTACCATCGCTGACATGTACTGCATTCTAAATTAGCTCTTGCTCCTCTGTCACCCTGCCTTTTTTGTTTTTTCTTGTGACAGGGGGAGCCTTATCCTCGCCCACTTTATACTTGCATTCCCACCAATTCTCGTTAACAAAAATTCTTTTACAGAGAAGGATAAATGTACTAAAGAAAGAAAAAAATCACCTTTTAGCCAACAACATAAATACAAATCACTAAATATGAATGGCATTCTTTAAACAAAGCCTCAGTCATTGTGCAAATTTATAGCTTAAGGGTTAAAGTATAAAAAAAAGGAATATAAAAAAGGGAAACAATTCATGCCAATCCATGCAAAAACTAACGTCTGAGCTGGTATACCTGACTGTGTATTCCACTGTCAGTTACATTAATCAACTGCAAAACTCGAGCTGAAATTTCAGCATCAAGAACTTCCTGGGACTCCACACTACATATAGACATATCACAAGAAAATTAAAATTACAAATAATTGACATGCATATGAACAATGCGCAGAGCATATTCAATAATCCACAACATTCTAACAGACACAAAAGAGTCAAAAGGTTGTACCTACAACCAGCACATTGTTTTGTCTTTAAGATCGCAGCAATGATATGAATAATCCAAGCAAGTTTGTCTTCAATCACAGCAAGGTCACTGTCATCACTAACCTGTATTCTTGCTCTTTCCTATTTCAGTCATTGAAAGCAGCCAAAAACCAATTACTAACTCATTTCTCCTAAAAAAAGAAAAAATAACAGCATCCAAGTGAAGTTAGAACCACACCGTGTATATTTGCAGGACTGGTTCCATTATGTTTATTATGTATAAACTGCTGCTTTCATACTGCACAATGAATACAAAGGAGTTAAAAAACAAAAAAACACAAGAAACAGCTTCAATGTTGGAAGCTAGACCATCATCAGAAAAGAAGTAACAATATTTATCCCCTAATCATTGATAGAAACACAAGGTTTAGAATAAGTTGGAGGTATTGAAACAAAGTTTTCCTTTGATGGCCACTTTTGGAAATGTCAACCCTAAGTTGAGGTTTCAAGGTGAAAGGGGTGTTCAACAAGGAGACCCAATAACGAGACTTTTTTTTTTTTTTGTTTAGCTTGATGATCAATATGTGGGGCAGAAAAAATTGCAAGAGAATGATTTTTATGGATAATGGATAAAACGAAATTTTATTAGAGACAGAAAAGTAAGTACTTATTCAGAAGATGAATAACACACAAAAAAAAAAAAAA
>QANU01013586.1:29807-80154 GCA_003254905.1 Nissolia schottii
ACCCCCCCCCCCCCCCCCACCCCAAAAAAACAGACAACTAAACATGGAGTATGCTTTTGGATGTCTTTTGTGAGTCTTGGATTGTACTTGGACCAACTCAGTTTATTAGCTTTAGAGATTGTAGTTGGGCTAAGGGGGTTAAGGTTCTAGGACAGAGTGCAACGTATACAGTCCTTTGCTTTATTTGGTTGGAGCAGAAAGAATCCTCAGATTTTTTACGGACAATCTTTGTCCTTCGACTTAATATGTCACAGCAATCTCTTTTTTTGGTGTTTAGCACATATATTGTGGATAAACCCAGGAGCTAGAAAGCACTAATGAATTAATATTTCTGTTTGTTTTAGCCATTGTTAAAACCTAGAACCGGACCAAGCTAGTCACACCAGGGGTTAAGTGAGAACTGGTCCACCTGTGGGTCTGGTTATGCCTCTGCCAAATCAGTTGATTGGTTCAATCAGTAGAAATTCAGTTCAGCAGCAGAAAACACTACGCAGAGAGTTCGAACCTGGGTCACTAGCATTTCCTCCAATGCCTATTACCATAGGCTGAAGGTGTTTATTATACTTAAAGGCTCAATCAAAAAATTTATCCCATTCCCCGTTAAGAAGATATTCAATTAAAAAATGAATTTAAGCGAGATTCGAACACAAAATCTCTAATGTTTAAGGTAGATTCTACCACTGAGCCACCTATGCCACTTCTGTAATAACTTGAATTTAATATTTATATTGCCTTCATTTTTTATATTTAAATATATTTAATTTGCGACTAGCACATATTCAAACATTTATATAGTGAGATTTGTATATTATATTTCTTTAATGTATTGACTTATATGCATTTTGAATTACTTTCAACATCGTAGCAAAATATTTAGATTTTTGTAAAGTAATTTTATTTATATAGTTAACATATGTGTTATATTTATATATAAATATATACAAAAACCAATTCAACTACAAAACCTTTAACCTCTTCATTACTAGTTTCAGGACTGCTCTGGTTATGGAAAGACTGATTTTACCTTTTTCTTATTCTGCTACTTTGCTTATATCTTCCTTTGGGGTCCTTACTTACCTTTTCATTTAATTGCCTCACACAACGAATACAGAAAAATGATAATATAAGATACCTGAAATCTGCATAGGTACGGAAAGCAATCTAATTGATCCTGAAGAAGTTCAGCATTGTCTAAGGGGTTCTCAGAAAGATCATCAGGTAATCCAGCCTGCAAAAAAAGACCGAAGAAATTATATCGCTGACAGCTAACAGTTGCGAGTACATACAATCTGGAAGTATACAGCATGCAACAAGTAAAACATGCATGAAAAATTGGAAATACCTGCACAGAGCTGAACCTTGATGTGATGAAACTCTCAGTAATCTTAGGAACAAATTCATCCAGCAAGCTTGGTGCATCACCTTTCAAATAAGGAACAGAAGCAACCAATCTGGACCACAGCCCTAACAGGTAGTACACACTATTGCTGGCCCACTGACAAGAACATATCAAACTTAATCAACGTTTCACATTACACTTGCAAATAACCTAAGTTGAAATTTTGATAACTCGTGATATATATCTTAAATATAATTCTTGTATTATGCCATCCCAAATATTGTTTTCAAAGGGGAAGGTGTGTCATTATGCCCAAAAATGATTTATACAAACAAAAGTATGTGACCTTCGAGCCACAACACTTCATGTAGTGTCTACAAAAAAATTTAGGAGCTTTGATAACTAACCTGCCATGATTGCAAAGATTTGAGAGTGAACTCTGCAACTAAACGTATCCAATCACTATAGCCTTCCACGTTTACAAGCTCTGACAACTGCAGCATTTATTTTATAAATTTAGCTAAGGAAAGAGTTCCAGCATATTGGTGAGAGAAGGTAGTTACAGGCAGACCAAAAGATGTTCAGAATGAATAAATTATTAATTAAATATACAACTACTTTCTGTTCCTTCAAATTTTGTAAGTGTAAGGAAATTGACAACGAACAAAAACAAACATTATATTTAGTAATTGAGCAGAAAATTGAAAGACTCTTCTAGCAGTCCTTTTAACAGTTTTGAGGCAGTTTTGGGAAGAGAAATTACATTTGAGATTGATTTTCAAGGGCATTAAATGCCTATCAACTTTGGATAACTGCAGAAGGAACATACAGTCGGCCAAGAGATTATTGGCTTGTACTACCCCAAGTTAACAAGTACAAAATAAGACGTTTACGAAATTAGTTTTCATGGTTAAGGAGTGAAGCTTTTGTAGTAGTGGCGAAGTAATGAGGGTGTTTGTTTGTGCTTTTGGAGGGAGAGAAGTACTTTTTTACAAAATAAGTACTTCTATTATTTTTTGCGTTTTTGTTTGTGCTTATAGAAAATAGCAGAAGTAGAAAATAATCAATTTTCTGCTTACTTTGAGAAGTAGTTCTCTACCTACTTCTAGTAGAATCAAAAGCAATAGAAGAGAGAGAATGCACTCCCTAAAATTTAGGGACAGGTGAAATCTCTAATCATAACTTTTATAAAATTCTCGAAAAAAACCAACTCATTTTTCCTAACTCTATCTTTCCTCTCTAAAGTGTAACAAATTAGACCTTGGACGAGCTACAATTCCAGTCAGAACGAGCTCAGAACAGGATGAAAACCTATGCGGATAAGAGAAGGGACTTGTCTTTCGAAATTGGTGATATGGTGTATCTTAAGCTGCAACCCTATAGAATGAAGACGCTAGCCAAGAGGGTGAATCAAAAGCTCAACGCACGGTTCTATGGCCCTTTTAAAATCTTGGAAAAATTGGACAAGTGGCCTACAAGCTCCAGCTTCCCGAGGGAGCACGGGTCCATCCGGTATTCCATGTTTCTCTCATGAAAAAATGCATCGCTCCCACGAATCAGGTCCAGCCCCTACCCACGGCCCTCACAGAAGAATATGAACTCCAAGTGGAACCTCAACAGGTCATTGCTGTCCGCAGGAATACAGCAGGCCAATGGGAAGTCCTACTCAAGTGGAAGAGCCTACCAGCCTTTGAGAATTCCTGGGAACTCGCCTCCGACATTCAGGCATCCTTCCCCTCTTTTCACCTTGCGGACAAGGTGGTACTTCAAGAGGAGGGTATTGTTACAGACCAACCAGCCACTGCTGCAGCAGATTCGGTTCCTAATAGGAAGGGGAAGGAAATCATTCCTTTTCCATTCCATTATTCTAGAAAAGGAAGGAGAGGATTAGCAGATTAATTAAATTAATTAAATCAGCAATGATTCTGATTTGATTAGCAGTTACACCTGATTTGTTAGACAAATCAGGGGAAAATAAATTAGTTGCACTAAAATAGGAAAAGAAGATCTCTAGCCTTAATTTTCTCTCTCTCCAACCGTATATGAGAGATCCTTGGGGGAAGAGGCAGGGGATTCTGATTGTTAGACAGAACTAGGGGACCAAGGGATCCATCAATTCCCAGGATTATTCTATTCTCATTCGGTAATAGTCTTTTATGTTCTGCACCAATTTTCCCCATTGGAATTCGGTTATTATCAATAAAATTTCAGCATTTTACAGCAAGCATTATTCACTGGATACCAGATCTTACAACTGGTATGTTACATACCCAGCGGAAGCTGAGTTGGATAATAAAAAAAAGGAAGGAAAATAATAGGGGAAATAAAGAAAATACAGAAAAGGAAAGGGACATAAAGAATTAATGGGCAACAAATCTGGAAACTAATAAGGGAGCAGCAGATTTTTATTAGGAGAATAATGGGAGGAAATCGTGTTGATTAGCAGCAGAAAATAATGAGAAACCGAGTTGATTGGCAGCAGATCAGGAAAGAATAAGTTAGGGAGATATATTAGGAAGGAAATAAGTTAGTAGAAATATATTAGGAAGGGAATCATGGTCAATCCCTTGATTCTCTCTCTCACAGTTGTATAAGGATAGCTCTAGGAGAATAGGGAAAGCATTCCAGAATTGAATTAGGAACTAGGAGGCCAAAGGGAGCCTTTATTCCCAGGACCGTTTCTTTATTTTCATTCAACAGCCACCTATTGTACCGAATTGTTCAGTAAAATTCCCCTCTGGAGTTTCTGAACCTATCAATAAGATTATCATCATTTCAGCAATTGTTTTTCATTGATACCAGTTCTTACAACTGGTATCAGAGCATCGTTCCTCGGATAACTGTGTATGGTGTCCACGCGCGCTGTGATGGAGGCGAGGATGGAAGCAGTGGAAAGGTAGTTGGAAGACATAAGGGCATCTCAGACGGAGATGAGAGCCTCCCAAGCGGAGATGAGAGCATCTCAGGAAGAGATAAGGGGGACTCAGGCATAGATGANCTTTTTTATGTTTCTTACTATCTCTAATTAACCTTTCATTTGGGCTTTGTTTGGTATTAAAGATAGAATGAGGGACAGAGATACACAAAAAATTGTCTCAATTTCATTTTTTATTTTTGTATATCTGTTCTTGTGTCTTATATCTAATACTAAATGCAATGTTAGTATAGTGTTGCTAAGGCTTCTTTTAAGTTTAGGAATGGATCACAAAATGTGTCCAAAACTGAAACCAAGCCTGTGAATGGATCAGTAAATTGGAGACAATACTGTGAGCACTGCAATGCATTGCATTATTTTTTGTATGAACATGGCAAACGTGTGGGTCACAAACAGGTGCATAAGAAATCATTTTCCGTTCTCAAAATCCTAGGGGATGCCTCTCCAATCTCCGTGTATGGTGGATACTGGATTGGATACAGTCTGTGCAAGTTGATCTGATATCATCTGGAAGGTACAACCAATCATGGTTCTTCATTTAAAGCTAGGGCTGTCAAGGCCTTGAATTCTAATCTATATGTAAATATATAAATAATTTATTTGTCTCTTACCTCTTCACGATGGATAATGAATTATTGAAATATAAATTATCACTCCATTGCGGACCTCATGATATTCTCTCGATAGATTATACATTAAGCTAACTAAGGTGGGTACTTGTTAGAAAATCACCATTTTCTGTTTCTTTGAACTAGCAGTATCCGAAATTTATTGGATTGGAGTTAGATCGGTTGTGGAGATAAAAACTCTCACACGGTTACTTTTTAACAATTCATGATATTTAAATTCAAAGGTTTTATTTAAAATGAATAATTACTGAATCACTTGGCAAGATTACCAAACTTTTTAATAATATTATGTTCATGGCAGCCATAATTGTTACTCCAACCGCCGTTGCCACGTTAGCTTATAAAAAGGATTTCAAAATAAGAGAAAAATCAAAGTGATATGTTAATTAAAATGCACATAATAAATGTAGAATGGAATATGCATCAAGCTATTAGATAAAAGCATTGTCTGATAGGTAACTAATATGGAAGGAACAGGCGGTTGATCTTTTAATTCTAATATCCTAATCAGTATCAAGCAAGTAACTGAAGGATGTGGCTGGCTTGTCGGATTTGCACTTAATAAAATCCAAAATTTCTACAACCACCACAACTAATTTATATCATCATTAGTATATATGAGTTGTGTTATTTAGACTTATTTAACATGAGATATTGTGTCAATTCATGTTTTATTTATTATTATTGAATGAGATTTTAATAATAGATGAGACACGAGCCGACAAATGCTAAACGCATACAATAACATGTGCCTTTATGCAGGGGAAAATGTTGCACCGTCACACATGGAAAACAAGATGTGGTGGCTACAAGTTGAGGGAGATTAGAAGAATTCTTGGCATTACTATTATCAAGTCGACACCCCTATGTTCTCACTTTTGACTTCAACAGGCACCAAATTGCTTTCTTATAGATGGAGCAGGGTTTTTCTAGTTGCAGCTATTTACTTACTGATATAATATTTGAATAAAATATGCAATTACGATTTAACGTCATCAAATCAAATCTATAAAAAATTTAAGTTATTAAGTAGAGATTAATTTTAATGTATTATGTTCATCCATGTATTGATTATTTAGATAGGTTTGACACCGATCATTTTATTAAGATCAAGATATACTTTCAGATTTTAGAATTAAACTCAAATTATTTTAAAATATGAGTTTGTTTCTTAACCCGGTGCTAACCATCTTTGGCATGTTGGTGTAATAACAAGTCATTACACGTGGTTACGTTGTTGGAGTCAGGAAAAATAGTAGGATCGTGCCAAAGCTCTTTCGTAATTTTTAGAGACACTTTAGAGGTGGGTAACTACAGTTTTCTCTCCTCTTTGGTGATTTTTATATGCTATATGTATGTTATATGAAAAACTAATGTAGTAGATTTTAAGTAAAAAATTACATTTATTGTGATGCATGAATGATTCGATGTAATTTTGAAATTAGAAAAATATAATTGTATTAGTTGGGACTGTGTGGAAAAGGCCTCGGTACTGAAACTTACAAATTTTGACGCTTTGAGCCTTCAACCAAGCCAGGGCGCTAAGCAGCCAGGTCTGAGTGCTGAGCGGCCTGCCTAGCAGTAACTTGACCCATTTTTGCAACCCGAGAACCAAATTTCAGTCTTATTCGAGTAAACAACCTTAGTTTCTCGAATGACAACTGAAAGACTAAAGTTTTTAGGATTCCCACATGTTCCAACAAGTACAAAGACCCCGATAAAGCGTAAACGCGGAGGAAAATTGATTATGTGCTTTATTATCATGCATCCTAAGGACTCCATTGTCATCAGGGCTTCAGGACGACTGTAGATAACTAGAAAAACAATCACCTAATGTCTTAAAGAGCATAATTGAATCTTAGGGAAAAGTGGATCTTAAGAAGGTTCCAATCACAGACGATCTGGTGTACCTTGAAGAAAGTACATAGTTATATGATTAGGATTATCCACTCTCTTGGCACGTCTACTGACAAGCCCCTCGCCAGTCCAGCAAGATGGATTGGTTAATGATTTAACGTAGGCATAGACCTGATTTTATATTTATGTTAAGAAAGAAAAAAATGGATACCCAAGGACGTGACGTCACTAAGTCCCAAAGAATGTTAAATAATATACTCTTGGTAACGTCGATAGGGCATGCCAAAGAGTTAGAGTAAACTCCCGACGCTAAGGTAACCCGCGGAGGACGAGCATTCTCACCCCCACTCGCTTTATGCTTCTAGGAGTGGGGGAGGACTATGAGGAGCCCTATGGAGAGCCACCTGTGGAGCCGTGAGGAGCCAAGTGCAATCCGACCGAGGACCCAGTCTGAGGACTAGATAGTTTAGTTTCATTTTGGATATGTATTTTGGCGTGCATATATGGCACTTGTATGTAAATTATTCTATTACCGTACTGTGGATGCAAATATGTGATGGACCAAGTTTGTGTATATAACTGCTTATTATGCTTATTGCGCTATGAAGGATTCACCCAAGTAAGCTCCAACGCTATCGTTTGTATTATATGTTTTGATTCACGCGCGACTCATACTTTATGAATAAGTAGTAAGTAGAAGAGTTTTGACATGGTCCATATTTTCCTTAACCTTGTATTTTCGAAAAATAATAAAGGACTATAAGTATGCCCACCAGATGATCGACAACCTAGTGAGCATTGCGTATGACTCGAGCACAGGCAGTTAACTAGAGTGTTGCAAGTATGACATCCAATTTGTGTTAATTAATATTAAATGTATATTTTTTTTTATGATCCAATGTGAGATGTGTGTGTATATATATACACACACCAAAATCATAAACCTTAATTGTAATTCCATGTACCAGAAACTTTTAGAAAAAATTTAAAAAAAACTTAAATTAATAATTTATTTACGTGTATTAAGTTATATATATTCATAACCNGTCACTCAAGCAGCCCCAAGAGACAAAATGGATATAGTAACCTTGGCATTAGAAGGGGAGGCACTCACGTGGATGGAATGGTGGGAGGAACACACATTGTTTCTCAGTTGGGGACGGTTTAGGGAGGACGTTCTGAAGAGGTTCCAACTGGGAGCCGCGCTGAATCCTTTGGCGCCGTTATTGGAGGTGAAACAAATTGACAGGGTGGTGCAGTAAAGGAGGGATTTTGAGGCCGCAGCCAGGTCCCACAAAAACCTGGGGGCAGAGGCCTTGATGTGAATTTTTGCAAATGGGCTAAAGCGTGAAGTACAGGCAGAAATAGAGGTGGCACGGTTTGACACCTTACCGGCCTTGATGGACAGGGCCATGGCCATCGAGCGGCGGAACCAAGCGTGGAGGGAAACAGGTCTCAACCCCAACCACCGCAGGTGAGAGAGCAGTTACAAACAGGGCGGGACCTACAGAGGAGCCTCGATAGGGGCGAATTATTCCAAGACTGCAGGAACCACCAAGCCCCCCGACAACAGAGGAGGAGGACGCAGGGATGTAGGGTCCAGTACTGGGCCAAAATTACAGGAAACCGTTACCGAGTCCAGGCCAAGTATGCAGGGAAGCACCAGCACAGCACAGTCGGGTACCAACAGAGGTAACAATACACGACGGCTCTCCAATGAGGAATGGGTCGAGCGGCAGAGAAAAGGGCTTTGTTTCCGTTGTGGAGAAAAATGGGGGCACGACCATTGTTGCACCATGAAGCATTTCCAGATCATCATCTTAGAAGAGGAAGAACAAGGAATGGAGGAAAACGAAGAAATAACACAAGGGCAGGAAGAGACAGAGGGAAGACCAGAGTTGCAGCTGTCCGCCTACAGCTACTGGGGCCTCACCTCTCATAAAACATGTAAACTGCTAGGCGAAATCCACGGGCAAACGGTTGTGGTACTCATTGACCCCGGGGCCTCTGCAAACTTCCTAGCCACCGAGGTGGTCAAGAGGTTGGCTCTCCCGGTCAGGCAGGTTAAGGAATTCCAGGTGGAAGTGGGGAATGGAGCTATTGAGAAGGGGCACGAAGGATGTGAGGCCGTCCCACTGAATATTCAGGGGGTGCAATTGCGGCAGAATTCCTTTGTTATGAAAATAGGGTGTTTGGAGGTGGTACTGGGAGCAAGTTGGTTGGCAAGCTTGGGCCCATTTGTGGGAAATTACAGGGAACTCACCTTGAGTTGGGAGCACGACGGTGAGCGGAAATTCTTAAGGGGTGACCCAACCCTCAGCCGTAGCCGGGCCTCCTGGAAGAACACCTTGCATGCACTTAAAGGCAAGGGTGAACGTTATGTAATTACTCCTCTGGCCGTGACCTCGGAAATGCAAGAGGAGGTTTTCCTGACACTTGAAACTGAGCTGTTTCTCCAGCAGTTCCAGGACCTGTTTCAGCCACCGGAAGGACTGCCTCCCCAACGGCCTAACGACCACGCTATTATCCTTAAGGAGGGAGCCACCATTCCCCGCCTCAGACCCTACAGGTATCCACACTATCAGAAAACTGAAATTGAAAAAATAATTGAGGAAATGCTGCAGTCAGGTATTATCCGCCCTAGCACCAGCCCTTTTGCGAGCCTCGTGATACTCGTCAAAAAGAAAGATGGAGGCTGGAGATTTTGTGTAGATTATAGAGCTTTAAATCGAGAGACCGTGGCAGACAAGTTTCCGATTCCCGTAATTGACGAGTTGCTAGATGAAGTAGCTGCAGCCACCATATTCTCCAAATTGGACCTCAAATCTGGTTATCACCAGATCCGAATGAGGGAGGAGGATATCCATAAAACAGCTTTCAGAACTCATGAGGGCCACTATGAATTTCTGGTAATGCCTTTTGGTTTGACTAATGCTCCTCCCACCTTTCAAGCACTTATGAATCAATTATTGAGGTCATTTTTGAGGAAATTCGTCCTAGTTTTCTTCGACGATATACTTATTTACAGCAGGGATGTAGAACAACATTGGAAGCATTTGAGACAAGTATTCGAGGTCCTCCGCCAACACCAACTTTTTCTTAATAAGAAAAAATGCAGGTTTGCCCAAGAGAAGATTGATTATCTGGGACATTTCATCTCCAAGGAGGGGGTTGCCGCCGACCCCAAAAAGATCCAAGACATGTGTGACTGGCCAATTCCGAAGGTCCTCAAAGCCTTGAGGGGGTTCTTGGGTCTAACAGGCTACTATCGGCGATTTGTGAAGAATTATGGAAGGATAGCATGGCCGCTTACTCAACTCCTCAAGAAGGATCAGTTCAGGTGGAATGGTGAAGCCCAGGCAGCATTTGAAGCCCTCAAAGCAGCTATGACAACGCTTCCTGTCTTGGCTGTTCCTTCATTCTCCAAGCCATTTGCCACAGAGACAGACGCATCCGAAAGGGGCATAGGTGCAGTTTTAATGCAAGAAGGGTGTCCAGTCGCCTACATGAGCCAAAAGCTCTCCGATAGCGCTCAGTCCAAGTCAGTTTACGAGCGGGAGTTAATGGCAATGGTCCTAGCCATTCAAAAATGGCGACATTACTTGCTCGGCCAGCGGTTTACAGTGTTTACAGATCAGAAAAGTTTGAAGTTTTTGCTAGATCAAAGAATTGGAGGAGAAGAACAACAAAAATAGGTAACCAAGCTCTTGGGATTCGATTTTGACATCAAATACAAAGCTGGAACCAAGAACAGGGTAGTTGATGCCCTTTCTAGGAAATTTCAGCTAGCTGCAGTCACGGTCATCTCAGCATGTGAATGGGAGGGCTTAGCGGACGAGGTTCAGGGAGACCCAAAGTTAAAGGGAATTATGCAGAGTTTAATTGCTAATCAACTAGCACCAGCCAGGTATTCTCTCAAGAACGGTAAACTGCTGCATCACGAGCGGTTAGCTGTCCCAAAAAATTCGAAATTAATTCCTAAAATACTCCAGCAGTTCCATGACACCAAGGTAGGAGGGCACTCAGGATTTTTTCGCACATATAAACGGATAGGGAGCATTGTACACTGGGAAGGTATGAAGAAGACCATCATGGACCATGTCAAACAATGTGCCACCTGCCAGACCAACAAGCACTCGACTTTAACCCCTACTGGGCTACTGCAGCCTCTCCCCATCGCCTCCAATGTGTGGTCAGAAATTGCTATGGATTTTATAGGAGGCCTACCCAAGGCTCAAGGGAAGGACACCATCTTGGTGGTGGTGGACAGAATGACGAAGTATGCCCACTTCTTTCCTTTAGCCCACCCGTATTCAGCTAAAGAAGTGGCTGACTTGTTCGTTAGAGAAGTGGTTAAACTCCACGGTTTTCCCAATTCCATAGTGTCGGATCGAGATCGTTTATTCATGAGTTCTTTCTGGTCAGAAATCTTTGAGGAAGCAGGCACCGCCCTCAAAATGAGTTCCGCCAACCACCCTCAAACAGATGGGCAGAGTGAAGCTGTTAACAAGTGTGTTGAAACCTATCTACGATGCTTCACGGGCTCTAAACCCAAGCAGTGGCGGGCTTAATTGGGCCGAATATTGTACAACACCAACTACCATGGCTCAATTAAAATGACCCCTTTCAGAGCATTATATCGTAGGGAACCACCCACCTTACTGCGGGGCGGAGGAGAGGTCGCGGTTGAAGAAGTGCGGGCTTTAACGGAAGAACGAAATCAGAACTTGGACGAGCTACAATTCCAGTCAGAACGAGCTCAGAACAGAATGAAAACCTATGCGGATAAGAAGAGAAGGGACTTGTCTTTCGAAATTGGTGATATGGTGTATCTTAAGCTGCAACCCTATAGAATGAAGACGCTAGCCAAGAGGGTGAATCAAAAGCTCAGTGCACGGTTCTATGGCCCTTTTAAAATCTTGGAAAAAATTGGACAAGTGGCCTACAAGCTCCAGCTTCCCGAGGGAGCACGGGTCCGTCCGGTATTCCATGTTTCTCTCATGAAAAAATGCATCGCTCCCACGAATCAGGTCCAGCCCCTGCCCACGGCCCTCACAGAAGAATATGAACTCCAAGTGGAACCTCAACAGGTCATTGCTGTCCGCAGGAATACAGCAGGCCAATGGGAAGTCCTACTCAAGTGGAAGAGCCTACCAGCCTTTGAGAATTCCTGGGAACTCGCCTCCGACATTCAGGCATCCTTCCCCTCTTTTCACCTTGAGGACAAGGTGGTACTTCAAGGGGAGGGTATTGTTACAAACCAACCAGCCACTGCTGTAGCAGATTCCGTTCCTAATAGGAAGGGGAAGGAAATCATTCCTTTTTCATTCCATTATTCTAGAAAAGGAAGGAAAGGACTAGGAGATTAATTAAATTAATTAAATCAGCAATGATTCTGATTTGTTTAGCAGTTACACCTGATTTGTTAGACAAATCAGGGGAAAATAAATTAGTTGCACTAAAATAGGAAAAGAAGATCTCTAGCCTTAATTTTCTCTCTCTCCAGCCGTATATGAGAGATCCTTGGGGGAAGAGGCAGGGTATTCTGATTGTTAGACAGAACTAGGGGACCAAGGGATCCATCAATTCCCAGGATTATTCTATTCTCATTCGTTAATAGTCTTTTATGTTCTGCACCGATTTTCCCCATTGGAATTCGGTTATTATCAATAAAATTTCAGCATTTTTACCAGTTCTTACACATTTCCTTCTCCTCCTAAACCCAACTCGCAAACGCACCCTAAATGTTTGTATTAAAACTTAAGACCCACAAGTATATATGGTGCTCATTTGTGACATACACAGGACAGTGCCCTTCGTACTTCTAAGTATCCCTGCCTATGCAGTGTGTCGCCAAGAATAAGAAACAAAAACTAGCGCATAGCAGCAATAGCAGAAATACTACTCAAAAGTCTACCTGATAATTCACTCTGAACCGACCGAGAAGCCGACAGAACTCATGGTAATTATCATGATCTGCAAGACCTGCTCCAAAGTACAAGGTCAAAATTATAAATACATGGCTATTAAGGGGCAAAAACAGACATTAAAACAAAGACCTAAAATATTGCTTGAAAACATATATGCAGGACCAGACAATATTTGTTATGTGTAATTTCTGTCTTCATAGTTTTGTTTGCTTTGTTGAACCTAAAGAGATTTACTTGGGCATGCAACTTTCATTTCTATTTGAAAATAGAGTACAAAAGCAGATCTTAAAATCAACTAATATAATTCCGGACTAGCAGTTGATGAGAGACAACCCTATGTCTAGACCAACCTCACCGATGACCAAGACATGACCACAAAATCCCCCACATGTATATAAAGCCAATCATCAGGCCAAAAGAATAAGGTTGAATGAGAGCTTTTACAAGGCACCTGATGCAAAATTTTCCCAAACCACTCGAGATAGTTTCATATTAGTTCCATTATCACCTCTTTATATCTTCTGATTTATTAACTATTCTTTTTTAAAAAGAAAAATAGACATTCAAGATCAACCATATGCTAGGAAGTCATTTTTGTGCAGCCCATATATCAAAACCTACTAACTTGTTCTTTGCACTGGTATAAGGGGGAAGGACAAAGAGAATAAAATTGGAACTCTCATTTCCCAGACAGGCAAGTATTAACTGATTGATTGATTGAAGAGCCAGAAAGATTGAACCACCCATGGCAGATATAAATTGCTATGATGACAAATGAATGCATAAGAAGCAAGTGAACAAGTTTATTACAAGCACAAAACATTATGAAGATATGCTTTTCATAATCAATATCAAACAAGAGATTATCAAACATAACAAAAAGAGAGGAAAAAGGGATATGCTTTTTTCTCAAAATGTAAAAAATGAATGCAAGTATGCAGTTAGTCTTTACAATAATAGCAAAGAAGTAATAAGCAGACAGCACCTTGCCCTGTTTGCAGGATTACTTTGGTTCCTGTCATTAAATGGGCCAAAAACTTGGAACGAGCAGCATCATTTGTAAACAAAGAACGTCTTACAGAAGCTAGTCGCACCAAGCATTCCAGTGCCTGGAAAGAAAAGTAATTAACTCCTAAGAGAGAAGGTTCGAAAGTGGCAAACTGATGAAATGTTCACTATTCAAAAGAAACACATTATCTAGTCATGAGCCAAGACACTTATTTTGCCAGCTTCCTAAAATGACCAACAAAATCCAATAATAAAAAGAAATAGCCATCTGATGGAAATAATAAAATTGCATAGGAAACCGTTAAATTTTTTTAAAAAAAATTCAAATATCAAAAAAATAAAAATAAAAAGTCTTGCTACATTTTTATTCCTCAATAGTAATTCATTTAAGTACTCAACTTTCACACAATACGCAATATAGTGAAAGAAAGAGGTAATGTTGGATAATCATTGTCCTTCAAGTGATGTCTTGCTCTAATTCAGATAGTTATACAACAAAATTCAGACTACACTGCGGTCATTAATTACCATATTGGTGTGTGTGCTTTTCAAACTTTTGATCTAACCAATAAGGTTTTGGCAGAGCCCATCCTTTGTTTTAGATTTTAGTCCTTACACAGGCTTTTAGACAAGGCTTCTTTCTAGAATCCCTCGAGATCATGGTAACCTTTGAGGGAGTTGCCTTGTCACACATGACAAGGGATGAAAATGAACATTGACAGTTTGACCAAAATTCTTCGTATGGGCAGAAGATTAAACGGACCAAAAAAAGCATAAATTAAAGCAAAGCAAAGAGCCGCCAATCATACTAAAGCATGTAATACTAATGAAATGAAAATAGTGCTTATTTCTTCCTAACAGATGATATAATAATAATAATAATACAACTAGAATAATACATACATGGACTACATAATTTATACCCCAAATAAACTTTAACAAAACTAAGGCATTAATATAAAATCAAGTGATGGAGGGGCTTATTGTGAGTGTGACAAGACCAAATCTTGACTATTAGACCATTCGAGTATTTAGTCAACATTAAAAACTTTCAGTGACATTTTTATGTGATGTGGTCATGTCACTTCTAGATAACTTCTAGTATTGACCATCCTCCATGTAAATTCAATGGTCAATATTAGCTCCTCTCTCCTCTCATAATAAGATACTGAAGGGCAGCTATAAACCATTTCTAAATAAATAGCCAGGTAAGTCACACATGGGAGAGAATTTTCCTATGACCAAAAATGTTTCAAATTCTTGTAGTTAATCTGAACTTCATGGCATCAGTTAAGTATAAAACCACAGAAATAAATACACGTACAGACCTCCTTTGAAAGAGGGGGCTTTGTAATGGAATAGTAATCAAAAAATATTTGTAGTGTTGAAGAATCTTCCAAAACTGGCTTCCAAGGAGATGGAATCTGCAAACCACCATATAAAAGGACAATAGATGAACCAACAGAAAAGGAATTCATGTAGGATTTCAAAAAATTAAATGCAAAATAAGACTAAAACAAGCAAATACCTGAACTGTGCCAAACTCATCTGAACTTTCATCAACAGATGTCCCCACAAAATCAAATGATAAACATTTCAAAGAAAGAGAAAGCGCCAACTCTTGCAATTGACTAATGACTGCAAATTACATATCTGAACTCTCAAACTAAAGAATATCATAGCTAATAAGCATAAATCAAAAGCAAGGCAAGTAACATAAAATCAAACATGATTATAACCATTTTACCATCATTCTTCAGTTGACGCAATGAAGTTAAAGATATTTGAAATATTTGAAAAAGAGATTGGTCCCTAAAGGAGCAAGCTACCCTTCGATGATTCGTAGCAGGCAAACCAGCATTAGCCTGAGGCAGATGTCCAAATAGAAGGAAAAAACTTAAGCACAATACGAAAACAAGTATAAAAGAAACTTGGGAAAAGTTAAGAAGGCAAATTGGTTTTTAAAAAAAAAAAATTAAAAAAAAAAAGCTCACACTATAAGAAACATAAGTGACCAACACCATTATTTAGATTGCATAAAACTGGCAGATTCAGCAATGACCTATTGATGCATATGTTAGCACATGCCTAATGCTTTAAACTCATTAAGGATTATGTGTGTATGAAAGTCCATCAAATCATTTTACAATTATAGAAGCAAATCATTTCAATATACAGAAGCACGAAACGATTACAAATAAATTTATAAGATACCCTCCTTTAGACTCACAAAGAAGTGCGGAGAACAGTAAAACAAATATTTAAACAGCTTCCTCGTCTGATCAATACCAAGGAATCTTTAACCTGTTTCATTCACACAACTTCTAATAGAAAATTGAACAGTAAACCTGCTATAATTCAATTCCCCCTCCTTGCAGAACCATCAGGCCACAACCCCATTTTCACTGTATAGAAAATATTTGACTAACTCAATCTCCAGATCACTGGATGGCCACCGTGAACAAACACAGACAAGCATACAAAACAAGTGAAGCACAGGCCTACTCAATACGATCAACTTTCCAACAGTATATTGAAACTTTCACAATACGATCAACTTTACAACAGTATATTGAAACTTTCTACAGCACCAAACATATTGAGCCAAAACGAGTTAAAATCTAACCTGATTCATCTCAGAGATAACCTGATTTAATATCTTCAAACCAATGGCATAATGACCTGGCGTCGCCTGGATAAAAGAAAAATTGTGAGCGAAATGTCCAGAAACCAAGGTAGTCAATCCTAGATCTCGGATAGTCCCCAAAAAACGGGATCCCGTGGGCTATGGGATGGCCGGGATGGCATGTATATAAAATTTAATCAAATGTAATGAATGTATACAAAATACATATAAATGTTATTAAAAAAAATCCATAATTAAACTCAGTGTCTCATATTCATTCATTGTTACTAATCAACAGTCATAAAATACTGGATATGTGGGAAAATTTGAAAGGACTAAAACCCTAATAAAGTCATACATGATTTGAAAAAAAAAAAGCCCATATGCCCCTAAACTAAATCAAAAAACAGGAGAGAAAAAAATTTGAGTGCAAAACAAATTTTCACCAAGCCTCACCATCCCACCCGAGACAAGTGGGATCCGGGCCGGAATTTGCCGTGAATTGCTGGGATCTCGGCTGGGATTTTCTGGGAAAAAATTCTGGGACTCGAAGGCTTTCCCATCTCAGAAAGGGCGTGGGATGGGATGAGACGCCAGGATCCCCATGGGATTGACTACCTGCCAGAAACATGATGATAGGCAAGGCAGCAATTTCATATTCATATTGTAAATTGATACTTGGCTAACCTAGTGGGATTTTAAAAAAGTACAAAAACCAAATTAATTACTAATTGTAAAATGAATAAATTAATAGATTACAACATAAGGAATGCAGGATAACTACTTTGTGTACTATGAGACAGACCTTTTTAGTTCAAGAGGTATATACCTACAACTGGCTGCAGGGTGCTAAAGAGAATAAACTATGTTGCCCAAAAAAAAAAAAAGAATTAAAAGTATATTAAAAGACTACTGTATTTTTAATTTTTTTCTCTTCGAAACAATCTTTACATGAAGGGGATGTAATGCAACGCAAACACAGAGAAGAGTACAGCGAATCGGGGTTCGATTACTATTAAAATCAATTCATTGATTCAATGCAAAGCGCAGTGACTTGAAATCACATCACGAACCTGACTCAAAAAGTTCATTGATTCTTTGACGATGTCCCGGAATCGGTCATCATCAAACCATCCAAATTTGGTAACTCGGCACAAAAGCTGGATCAAAGAAGCAGTGACAAAGGGCTGTAACTCGGGGCCTCTGGTGGCAAGATAGTTGATGAGGTAGCTCCATATGTCAAGGCGAAGCTTCAGAGCAAGGCTGTGTTCAGTGACTTGTTTCAACAAACTGGAACTGGCGAGCATCAGAGCATAGGGGGTTAGGGCATGATCCAGAATGTATTGGCATTGGGAAATGTAATCGGTATTCATGGAGAAGCATTTCAGAGTGTTCTCCGCATGAGCCCGTTCGACCGAGTCCTGTGAATTGTACAGCCTCTCACACAATGCTTCTAGCTGTGCCAACTCCATCGTGCGTGCGTGCTTGCTAGGGTTACGTTGGAGATTATGTCAAGAAGGGAAATAAGCGGCGGCGATGACGACGGAGATGCGATGCCGCCGGCGAGATGGGGAGGAGGATGAGGCGGTGGGGATTAGCAGGAGGAGGAGGTAGCGGTTTTCATTTCATATGGCATTGACAATCAATCAGAGAAGAAGAGGAGGGTGAATTTCGTTTTGTGTCGACGCGATCGATCTGTCTAGGTTTTCTCATCTCAATCGCTCTCTTCATTTTCTTTCATTCTTTCTTCTTTTTTTCTTTTTCTTTTTTTTTTCTCCTTTTCTTGGTTTTGATTTGAGGACTTTTGTCCGTCGTGCAGGGATCACTGCCCGTCATTTTCCACTCCTTTAAGTTACTAGTTGATAGAGCGTCCAAGAGATCAAAACTGTTTTTCCTTTTTCATATATAAATATAAAATATACATATATATATATATATATATATTATTTTTATTTTTAAATATTAATTTAATTTAATTCAATTTAATACAATTTTTAAATAATTTTGAGTTAAATATATTTTTAATCTCTCTAAAATTAAAAATTTTATTTTTGTCCTCCAAGCATTTTTTAATTAAGAATTAGTTTCTAAAAAAATCGTAAATTTTAGTTTTTATCATTAAAAAAGAGACATGAAGCACTGACATAGATTAAATGTTTGTTACGCGGCACATCACATAATATGCCACGTGACACATTTAATAATAACACTTAAGGTAAGCAAGAACTAAAATCTATCAAAAGAAATTTTAAAACTAATTCCTAACCAAAAACTTTTTAAAAATCAAAAATAAAAATTTCAATTTTATAGGAATTAAAAAATATATTTAACACCAGGCGTGGTTTTGACTGCCCGGTACTCGACCAAACTTTTTTATTTGGAGTTTTCTTTCTACCCAAAAACAATCATATTTGGGTTTTTTGATAATACACTCTCTGACTCGTTGAATAAACAGAAATGAACTGGGTCAGTATAAGCCCGTAGAGTTGGGCCCAACGAAATCCTTGAGAACCCTAAAAATGCTTCTACAAGCTCCGCTAAGCAAAGCCCGGGTTCCATTGCCTCGCCTCAGCTCAGCAGCAGTGCTGTGCTGTGTTGTGCTGTGCTGTGCTCTCTGACTCATTTCAATCTCCATTGGCATCGGGATCGATCATCTCTCTGAGCAATGGTGCGTAATGTTTATGGATGTGGCCACCTCTTTCAATTTGTATCCATTTGCGGTTTTTCATTTTGTTTTTTTGACTGATTTGTACCATGTATGTATGTATGTATCCCTTAACTATACTCTACTGACTTACTGACTGCGTCATATTGAATATATGACAATATTTTTTGGGAGTTGATCTGTATTAGTTTGTTTATGCAATGGGGGAGGGGGGGTATTCAGTAGCTAGCAATAGCATACTTGATTACTTGTATACTCGAGATGAGCACTCAACACTTTTCTTCGTGTATATTTATTAGGTGTATGTTAAGGCTCAGAAATCAAAGGCCTATTTCAAGAGATATCAAGTCAAGTTTAAGAGAAGAAGAGGTACTGTACTAGTTTCACTTTGCCTTTCTCTATCATATTCTACCCCCTACTTGCCTCATCTTTTCACTGGAAATTCTGCAGAGGGCAAGACAGATTATCGCGCCAGGATTAGGCTAATTAATCAGGACAAGAACAAGTACAACACTCCTAAATACCGCTTCGTTGTTCGATTTGTATCCTATCATTAGTCTATTGGTTAATGGTTAATGTTTGATTTACCTTTTATTTTATTTGCATCATGTGTATACATTAATTGTAGTTTTCAATTGTCATGCTGCTAATGCACGTGTTTGAATGGAATCATTTAGTAATTCTAAGTCGATAAATCTTTTTGTTCAATGGTTATCTGTTTTAGTAGAATCCTTAACCTCATTTTAAGACTAACAAAGACATCATTGCTCAAATAGTATCTTCTAGCATTGCTGGTGATATTGTTCTTGCCGCAGCATATGCACATGAGCTGCCACGATATGGTCTTGAAGTAGGCCTAACAAATTATGCTGCAGGTACTTCAAATATAAATTCCATTCTCCAATTCTGTTTTCTATGCATGCAAACACTGTTTTACTCCTCAAAATGTGAACAGCATATTGCACTGGACTCCTACTAGCTCGTCGGGTCCTTAAAACGCTCGAAATGGATGAGGAGTACGAGGGCAATGTTGAGGTATCTGTGGATATGCTATCTCTTTCTGTATTAACTATCTATCTGTCTCATTTGATGTATGTTAACTCATTGTAATTGTAATTGATGTCACTGTTATTACCAGGCTACAGGAGAGGATTTCTCAGTTGAACCTGCTGAAACCAGGAGGCCATTCCGAGCTCTCCTTGATGTTGGTCTTATTAAGACCACAACCGGCAATCGTGTTTTTGGTGCCCTTAAGGTACTCAATTTTACACATAAGGATAACAATTGCCCTTTATTCCTTGTGCTGGACATACTTAAAATTTTTTATGAATTATAGGGAGCCTTGGATGGGGGTCTGGATATTCCCCACAGTGATAAAAGGTTTGCTGGTTTTGACAAGGATAAGAAAGAACTTGATCCCGAGGTTCACCGCAAATATATCTTCGGTGGACATGTTGCTGCGTATATGAAGGTATGGGCAAAGCATTTTTTTAGCCTTTCGATGGGAATTTTTAGTTCATTTTATTAGAGTTTTCACAAATTTGTAGGACAACTTTTTTATGTTATGTGTAGACCTTGATGGAAGATGAACCAGAAAAATACCAGTCACACTTTAGTGAATATGTCAAGCGTGGATTAGAGGCTGATGGACTTGAAGAACTGCACAAAAAGGTTCATGCTGCCATTCGTGCGGATCCCACCATTAAGAAGTCTGAGAAGCAGCCACCAAAGGAATACAAAAGGTAAATGATTATGATGTTTGTAACTCCTTGAGTATAGAAAAATTGTGTAATGTACTTACCTATTTTCACCCATTTGATGTTCAGCTGTCCTTGTATGTTTACCTGAGAAACCTTTTTATATAAGTTTGCTTGACATGATTCAAACTTTATTTCATGCTTTTTATTGATTGATTTTACTTATCTTTTGAGCAGGTACAATCTGAAGAAGCTCACATATGAGGAGAGGAAGGCAAAGTTGATTGCACGCTTGCAGGCTCTTAACTCTGCAGTTGGTGCTCCTGAAGATGACGACGAGGAAGATGATGAGTGAAATGGCAGAGGGTGGAGTTGTAGTGCTCCATATCCAGAGTTTCTCCTAACTTCACTTGTCATCCATTCTCTTTTTAAAGTTTTGTTGCTTGTATGGTTTATATCTGGATCCCAAATTTTGTATACTTGACTTATTCTGGCTTTATGCGTTTTGTTTTAGTTTTAAAGGTTCACGCAAGAAAGTTTCCTTTACCATAAATTTTCCCAACTTTTTCATTACCTTAAATCAGGCCACGCTGGCACGCTAAGTAGGCTCTAAGCTTATCATTAACTATGCTTCACTGGTTAACTATGCAATGAACTCTGAGTATTGAATCTCACTAAAGGGGTACTGGCGAGTGTCAAGGTATGATGCAGAAATGGCAATGGGAAATGAGATCGGTATTCATGGAGATGTGATGCTACCGGCAAGGTGAAGGCGAGGAAATTAGTAGGAGGAAGTTGCAGTTTTCGCCTCACATGGCATTGGCAATCAATAAATCTCAGTAGAGGTTGAGAGAAAATAGAGTTTTGCCAGCAAATTTCGTTTGTGTTGATGATCTGATTTTTCTTGGGAATTTTTTTAGGTAAATAAATGGGGAAAATCTGAAAATAAATAAATAAAATGAAGTGGAGGAACTAGCTCGTGCCTAAAAAGTGCATTGGGAGGTTAGGGAGAAATGGACTACCCACGGACAGTGAACTAACTGCAAAATACTCTCAATAAAATCTCTCTTTGCATGCTGAAGAGGAATTATAAGAGATTGAACTCAGTGAAAAGCCTCCGAGCAATCAGTTTGACAAATGATTTTCCTGCACTTGATATCCACGCATGAATAAGCCTCATCTTGATAGTCACAAGTTCTCCATGCAACATGCGAAGAGAAGGATAAGTGCCCGACATTGTTGTCCCGAATAAGACCCTCAGCTCCAGCTCTACCACGATCACTAAACACGTTGTCGTCAGAGTTCAGCTTTATGAAACCAACGAGAGGAGGCCGCCAATTCAAATCAACAAGCGCAAACAAGAATCAATAGTCATCAACATCATTAGCTAGTATTCAAATTCAAAACAGGTGTTTCTTTCACATATTTATGCTTTAAGATTTAGACCCACCCAAAGCTCATGTTCCTCCCCGATCATGCTCCACCACGCAAGCTTGCCAAGAAGAACCATGATGGAATTATGAGAGTCTCGCATACCCAGATCTCCATACCTCTTTGGTGTTATAAGAGTATCCCACCTCACAAGGGAAAGACTCCGAGCAGCACCTCTGCCATTCCAAATAAAATTTCGAGTTAACTTTCATCTCATTGCACGTTGTCTTAAGGAAAGCCATAACTTGCATTTGATAAACTGGAATAGGAGCCAAACACTCCCCGCTCTATTAAGAAGCTTCCCCTTCCAAGAAGCGAGGCAATTTTGAATTTTTTGGATTTTTTCAATCACTCCATGAAACGTAGAGCAGCTAACACAGTCATGCATAAGGAGGACACCGAGATATTGGCCACTATAAAACGAATAGAGGAAATACTTGTAATCACATCTCTACATTGTCTCGAGACATTTTTTAAGCACAAAGCATTGGAATGATCAAAATTCACCTTCATTCTGAAGCTTGACAAAACTTGTGAAAAAAATAAAGTGTGAATGGATATCTATAATATATAAAAGCCAGGAAATCTCACTACAGTTCCACTCCTGCTCTGGACACGTGTCGGCGTCTAAAGCACTGTTTTCCTGCCCAAATGTGTCTCACGGATGCAGCACGTGGGTAAGAAATTGGTGGCCACTGAAATGATGCAGCGCGTGTGTAAGAAACATGTGATCACAATGGCTTCTGAAGGAAGCTTTACCCCCCAACCTATGCATATTTTCTTTGAAACAATTTTCAAAATTCAATTTTCTCTCTCTCTATGAGTCTCTCAAGAGAGAAAGAAGCCACCTGATGCGGTTCAGGCGTAGCGGAGACGAGGCTGTGAAATAGGCAAGGTCGACAAAGATCTACGCCACGAACAGCCACGTGCAGAGGCCTGATGCAGTTCAGGCGTCGCGGAGACGAGGCCGTGAAATAAGCAAGGTCGACAGAGATCTACGCCACGAGCAGCCACGTGCAGAGGACGATGGTGTTTGGATTTGTTTCATGATTGGAAGGAGATTAACAAGCACATTACGTAAGCAACAACGGAGCGGTACAACGGTAGCGACAGTGGAGCATCACGACACGAGCACAAACCACTTGATGTAAAACTTTATTCTCCCATTTTCTCTAATTCAATGTTTGCACTTGGTTTAGGGTTTACTAATTTAAGGTTGCATTTCATTGTCAAAACAAGAAAAATGGGAAAATCAATTTGGGAAGGAAAAATCGAGTGAGTTATGAGCACCAAATGTTTGATAAAAATTCCAACAGAACTAAAAAATATTATATTTTTTCTTTGAAGTATGTAGCAGAAAGCACAGGCACAAGGTTGCATTTTCTTTTTAGATTTTCCTATACTCTTTCATTTTGGTCATGGATTTCGATTTAGATTTATTATATTGAAGGAATTCGATAACCTGAAAGAAGACCTCATGTGGGAAGGGAGCAACATTGTCATGCTAAGTATGAATAATCTTATCAATTTTATCTTTTTCTTTATTGTTTAGGGTTGACATGTAAATAATTATTACATTTGTGCATTTGTGCATGATTTTCAACTTTTGTGCATGATTAGCAACATTTGTGCATGAGTTTCAACTTCAGTCCAAGGTGAGTCTTCCAACTTTATATTTTGGTCGTTAAATCTTTGTTGAAATCTATATTACCCAACTTGCATCTATTAATGAAATGCAACCTTAAAAATGTGAATATGAATCCAATGATATTTGAAAATGTGCTTTACTTTATTTTAGTGACTCAGTTAGTTACCTATTGCATCATTGTTCTGTATTAAACTATGAAGCAGGTCACCTGAATGAATCCAATGCGTGAATTATGAAAATTTTGGTTTTATATTATACACATAAATTTTGTTACTAAAGGATGGAGGCATGTAATCTTTTAATTCTGACAGTCATATCCAACCTGCAGCTTTTCTTATATATGTGGTATTTTGCAGGATTGTCCTCTTAAAGACAAGCAAAAAATGGAAAATTCAGTCGAATGTCCTGGCAGTTCACGACATAGAGAGGTATGTAGTGTTGAGAACATCTCTTGAATAAATAATGAACAATACGTCGTGTTTTTTCTTGCTCCTCTTTGAGCCAAACATGAACTAATTGTTGTAATTTAAATGGATCTGTTTTGTTCAACATTTTGTACTTTGTGATTCAATAACCACTTCATAAATGTTCAGGAACAGATGGGAGAGTGAAGTTACCGTGAAATATGTCATGATAGGTAAGAATGCAACAATAAGTATAGATATATGTTATGACTTTAATGGATTTGCCTCTCTTTTTTTTTCCTATCTAATACTGAGTTGCTTAATTGGCTTTGTTTATGTTGCTACTACATCTTAGGAGGGATAGGTGTACATGTTTTTCTACATCTTAGATGGTTTGGATTTTTGTTTATTTATGTTGCTTCATGTAGTCAAGAGAGTCAACAGCTTCTTTCCATTGATTTGTTTATTTTTTTTTCTTTTGGTTTAAATTTATAAAGAGAAACAAGCGTATGTAAATGCTATGAGCAAGCCAAACTAAGAATGCACTTTCTCACTTAGTAAATATGAGATTGAGCTTGAGGAGTATCATGGAGAGATAGAAAGAGAGACAGGATATTGGTTGGCACTTGAAGCACTGAGGTGCTACATTCACTAAAGAAGATCAAATTAATATCAAATTAAACTGCAATATACTAATTAATTGTTTAATCGTTTGATAAACTACATTTTCACAAATATATATAGTTTCTAGAAAATGTGTTATCGGTAATGCTGGATTTGTGTAGATAAATGATTTTATAACTAGATTTTGGATGTGTGTTTTCATAAATTTTTACCTCATCCTCATTCATTTTTATGGTGTCGTGGATAACAACAACCAGGAATAATTCACTTTAAAATACATGCAGGATAAGGAACTTGCGAGGGAAATCATTAGCATATATATGGCTTTCATGGGCGAGTTCGTAAGTACAATTTTTGTTGTATTTCTTACTTTAATTATGATATATACTACTTTTGAGTGAGTACTTTGAGTTTCTTTGATGTGGTTTCATATTATGCTTTCATAGTCTTCGTATAAGTTAGAGAAATCCATAACTTAGAAGTGTATGAATTAGAGAATGGGTGTTTGTTGAGATTAATTAGGAGATATGAGCCATAGTGGTTTTGTCCGCAAATCAAGCAAATCGTGTTTGATGATCTTATGCAAATAAACCAATTCGACACTAACTAAACATGTACTCATAATTTTATGCCTATGAGCAAGGCTTCCTTAACAAAAGATGTTGTGATTTGTAGTAGGCAGCTCCCTATTTTTCTTTCCTCTTTGAATTGTTGATTGTTTAATGTTTTGACTGTTGTCTTGAATTTATTGTCATCCACAGTATGAAACACTTTTTTTTTTCGTAGTTAATTCCCAAGCTCACTGTTGGGAGAAAAAATTTGTCCACTAGATTGGGGGCAGGGTTACCAATTATTTTTGTTGCATGGATTAATTTTACGATTTAACTCCCTTTCTATATAAATACAAATTCACAAATTCATTGTCCCTATCATACCACTTGGTTCTTTGGAATCTTTATCTTCCCCCCGCCCTTTTTAGTGATTTATGAATGCTTATTTGAGAAGTTTTATCATTTCTTCTTATTTTTTACATTTTCTTTCTTAGTCGTCTTGCCGCTAATTTCTTTTTCTTCCATTCAATCTCATCTTGTTGAAGGGTGAAAGATTGAAAGTAGTAAAAGGTGATTAGCAAAGGGAAAGACTAAGCAAAATCCAACTTTTATACTCGCGCGATGTCTATTTTGGCAATTCAAATTGATGTTGTAGCTTCTCTTTTTTTTTTTGCCTCTATATGTTTGTATAATTCTCAAACGGGAAAATTGATATTTGTTGTGATGATGCACACAACGAAAAATGTTGTTATTCAGCTCCTTGATTATTTCTTTACCATACATTTGTAAAGTGCTATTTGTCCGTTTGAACTTTGTAATATATATGACAATGAGTATGATGGGGCGCACCAGATGGGTGGAGTGATTAAAGAAACCAAACTATTTGACACTTGAGAACATGTAAGATTCCTAGGATGACTATATCTCTATCAGACTCCTACATTTCTTTCACATGATGCTTACAATTTTGGAGAACAACAAGAACATTTATCTTGCAAATGATACTGATATGTTTGAGATACTCATTTATTCATTGCAAAAATTACAGGTGAAGACTATTGCTTTCTCAAGCATGATTAGAAGTGGTTCAGCTTAAGGATGTTGTCGACATGCCTTTCCGTAATTTGAAGAGAACACAATATTTATAGGTAGAATGAGCTAGAATATTAATTGACTCATTAGTTTGATTTTGTGCTTGCGTTCTATATTGGCAAAGTATGAGTTCTATATTAAGTTAAATTGTGATCAGAGTTACTTTGAAAGGACAAATAGACCCTAAACCCTTTAGAAAAAAATACACATAGACTAGGTAAGAAGCTGTATTACTTTTTGTGTTTGTCAGTCATTTGAAATAAGTCTAGATTGTCTTTTGTACATGGTTTACCTCATAATATATGGACTTGCATCAAATGTCTCTCTTTCCAAGCATACTTGAAAACTTTGTTGCGTATAATATGATTTTTTGTTTGTCAGTCATTTGAAAGACCATCAGCCACTTTTTCGTATAGAGAAAATCAAATTGGCATTGGTTCTTACAAGTGATCGGATCTGAAAAAATTCTATAAATAGGACTTCCACAGTTCATTTATCGAAGATGTATTCATAAATTTGAATCATCATGTCACCTATCATTTAGTTCCTCAACCAATTTAAATATCTTACTAAATTGCTTTCTTGATAATTTTGGCAAATATTTCAGATCTTCATATGTTGTACTCAGCAATTTTGACACTGCTAGCAATGACACAAAGATATGATATTCTTTTTGAGGTAAATGCTTCGAAGCTTGGGTATATCTTGGATTAAAGCCCTTTTTGGATTCATGTTAGTTATATGTAATTTTCAAATTCTCATTGTCATATGGTTTCCCATAGTTAAATAACTTTAATATCAAAACTTTTTATATCATGTCCATATGACTTTTCCACTTAGCCATGCTTCTAATTAATACACATAAGTTAGCTTTGGGACAAATTTAAAATAAGACATCTTAATGAGTCTGATACAAATAAGAAACGGTTTAGCAAAGTCAATCAATTTGTCATATGGGGTTTTCTTTTATTTATTTTTTTCTTTTGAAGGATAAGAGAGCGTTGAATTTGTAATTTCTCAAATATATCTGAAATTTCTGTTTATTTTTCTATTTTAAGTGATAATTCTTATGGAAAAGTACAGTTTTGATGAAAATATCTTAAATTTTTGTTTATTTTTCTATTTTCTATATTGTGACTATTATAATATCTATTTGAATCCATAGATCTGTATGTTATCTTTTTCATTATGTTCACTTACATTTTTGGGTGGGTTTTGTTAGTTTTTTGACCTTTTTTACGCTATTTGTGTGACTTATAATGTATTGAATGACAACAATTAGGGGAATAATTCACTTTGAAATACCTGCAAGATAAGGAACTGGCAACGGAAACAATCATTAACATAGATGTGAATTCAGTTTATGCTTTCATATAAGAGAACAGTATTTTCCATTCACTTTCATAATCTTTGAAATACCTGCTAAGAATTGCCCTTGCATGTTTTGAATGATGGTTTACATTGCGATGATAAGGGAAACTTGAAAGATTGGTTATAGGTTTATGAGTTCTCAAAACAATGAGGTAAAGAGATGAGGAAAAGTGAGAATTTGTAGGATCTATTAACAAAAGTGAGAATCTACTACTATTTTTCTATTTTGTCATATAGAGTCCTATGTTTATGTTGTGATCTTTAAATGTCTAGATTAATAGCTCCCCTATGGTTCTGTTACTAACATGAATATCTAAATGTAACGATATATGATCAGTGAATTGTGCAAGTGGATTATTAGTTGAATTTTTATTTTCAATTATGTTGAGTATTTTTGGGGGTGGGGAAGGGGGATGAAGGCTGGATTTGTATTTGTTTGGTATCTGATTTTGGTAACTGAAATTGTATTTATGTGGTATCACGAACAGAGAGAAAGATGTGGTGCTATACAGAAACTTATTGAGTAATTGCAAGCTGTTATAAATGGTTAGGTGATTTCACCTGTGATTAAAAAAAATTGATCAACATTTTTCAAATGTCAAGTAACAAGATTGTTCAAGTGAAAAAGATATAATGTCCTTAGTCATTATGGGGTTTAAGTACTTTGTTTCTTGAGGTTGATTGTCTTTTATCAGCTTACCGTTGTTAATGTTTGTTTTACAAAAAGAAAAAAAAAATCTAAACATTGTGCACCATAAGTCGGTGATTCCATTAGTTGTGGACCCAACAACAATGAACTTAGATGCGTTGAGGTTGTTGCTGTAAAATGTTGAAAACTATTGATGAATGTTTTATATGTTATATCCACAAGTAGGGCATGCTTTTAAGTATGTTAGCGTTAATCAATAGTTTTTGAAGAGGCCACCCTTAAATCTAGCAAAAAGTGTTTCAAAAGTACACTTGCTTTTCGTAATTGCACAACCATTCAGTAGTTTTTAAGGGGAAGGATTTAAAGGTAGGATTTATCACGAACTTATTGTTTCAATGTGGACTGATTAGTTAATTGCATTTATTTCAATGGGAAAACCAAGAGGACAAGACAATATAAGTATTCTATGAGGTTTTATCAGAATTAGAAACCCCCCATTTAGTTATTTAGAATATAGTATAATTACTCTCTCAGTTATAATATTGTATTCTATGATATAGTTTAATATTTAGAATATAGTATTCTATAATATAGTTTAGTTGGAAATCTCCATTAACAAGACAATTGCATCTGTTACTATTAGCTTTAGTTATTAGTGATTCAATGAATCAGTCGTGATTAATCCATCAGTGGTTGATCATAACAATGACAAAATCTATTGACCAACCTATTAGAAAATCAAATGAAATCAAAGGTAGATATATTATGTATATTAAACTCCAAACAACTTGCATATGAATTGACAACGTTTCATTTGAACATTGTGTAGTTAAGTCTTTTGGTCCAAATATAAAGAATTTCACTATGTGTTATTTGATTTGCAGGTTTGGATCAAGTCATTCCAGTGTGTCAGAAATAGCCACGACTTAAACATCGACATACTACGTTTAGTATTTAACTTTGTGTAATGAACTATGATTATATGATTATCTATGTTATTCTTGGAGTGTTGTCAAACTTTCATTCTATCTGAGTTGGAACAATATAATATCAAATATGATGTACAATTATTATTAGGATATATGTATGTACTTCGTGGAACTTAAATTTAATAAAGATATTCATTTTTTTTTGCTATATTGTAGATATTAAAATCACTTCGCGCATCGCGCGGGTATAGAATCTAGTTTTCATGAGAATGAATATTTTTAATTGTATTTTTCAATTTATAAGATAAAGTGTGATATCTAATTAATTATTAATTAAAGATGCGAGTCCCGTACATAACATATACAATAAATATATTAATAGTGAAAGATTACACTATATTTTGTCAATTCAAAAATATAATTAAGATAATCTATTCCTATTTTATGGATATTATTGTCTAGAATGCTCTCATCATTTTTTTTCTTTCTTTCTTTCCTGATTTTGATTTGAGGTCTTTGGTGTAGGAATCACTACCTGTCATTTTTCACTCTTTTAAATTATTAATTTATTTATTATAGAGCCTCTAAAATTAATTGTTTATTTTTTTATTTTAATTATTTTGATTATTTATTGTAATATTTTAATTAAAAAAATTTCGATAATTTAAGGGTAAATAATACCCATACAGGTTTGTATGAATGACATTAAATGCCAAACTTCTCATAAGTGTCCACTTCATCCCAAAAAATTTATAAAAATGATAATCAACCCTAAACTTTTTAAAATTAACAATCTACCCTCACGTAGTTGTTGCCACTATTACAAACTCATGAAAAATTAACAAATAAATTGTCAGTAACAGTTGAAGTTGAAGAGTCAAGGAAAAAAGGGATATTAGTTTATAAAATAATGTATTTATTAGTAACGTTGTTGACGATATTTTGTCCTAATTAGTGCACTCTAAAATTTATTATACCTACTAACTGAATATATGATGATAAACACTAAATTTTCAAATGGCGATAATCATATCCTAATCTTCAAAAATTCTAATACTAAAAAAAATATTACCTTAAACCATAATTGCAAAACCTTAATAAAAGAACACCATTAATTAATAGACATGTCAATAATATACATTATTTCAAAGAATTAAGAAAATAAATTAAATATTACTTATAAATATTTCGATTATATACATTCATCAATAATATTTAGATTCCAATTAGCAATAGGTCTTACAGAAGAAGTTACCAAAATATATATTATTTCGTCAATAAATAACTCATGTTTCCTTTCTCTCATAGTTTTAATCTTTACTAACGGCCCATTCATCAATGATCTATCAAAATTATTGACGGATATATATCATGTTTGTGGTTATCTTTCTTTTTTAATAAACAACAGGGCTAAGCACCTAAACAAAAAATAAGACTACAATCCCACTATATGGGAGAACAGAATGGCAGGCCTATTAGCTAACAAAACTAGAGACAAAAAATTAGGAACAAACTCAAAGAGGTGGAAATCTAGCGGGCACTCGTGACCATGTTTTGCCAAAGCGTCAACACAAAAGTTTGCTTCCATGAAAATATGTTTAAGTTGGATATTCCTATCAGCTTGCAGGATGTCCATGATAGCTTTCCCCAACAGTGAGCAAGGATGGCTAAAGTCCGGGTTGAAAGTCGGAATGGACTGTTTAGAAAATGACAACAAAGACATTCTAGAGCTCAGCAAAAGTGATAAAGCAAAATCTAATATTATAACTAAAAGCTGATAAAAAAATTCTCATAGCAATCCCTAGCGATCCCACCACAAGAAGCAGCTCCACCAGAGATGATTAAAGAATCATCCACATTAATTTTAAACCGCCCACTAGAGGGAGTTTTCAAGCAATATGCTGCACTTTGAACTAGGGGATTACATTTTTGGCTATTATAACAAGCAATCCTCATACGTTGATAGTCTTTTAATAAGGATACAAACTTCCCGAAGAGCTCAGATGGTAAAGCTTGGCGATGACAAACACTTCTTTCATTTCTATCTTGCCAGATAAAGCTACAGGTAGTAGCGAATAGAGGAGGTCAATCCTCCTCATTTGAATCACGAGTTCTTAATAATACATTATCTTTCAGTCAGTCTTTAAAATCAACCTGAAAGAAAGAAACATGAAAATAATTATGTACAATGCTCTTCCACGTCTTCTCTGCAATATTGCAATCACACAGGACATGGAGCATTATTTCCTCAGTCGATCTACACTGTAGACACATTGGGTCATGTGCCATATTTCTTTGCCACCTAGCAAGGTTAGTCAAAAGAACTTCATTTGCAACAATCCACATAAAAGTAACACTATGTTGAGAATCTTTAATTTTTTAAATATCCTTAAACAGATTACTATTAGTACTAGAATCAAATAGCACAGTATCATAAGCAAATCTAATACTAGATTTATCATCCATTGTAGGGTATCATCACATTCCATCCATACCCATGGCTAACTCAAGGGCTTTAATAGACAAGATAATATCCACAAAGTTAATTTCTGTTAGTCTAGAAGTGATAGGTGGAGTAAAGTGTCAATTTCTTGAATAAAAATGCGATGAAATGTCAAATTCAGAGAAATTTGAGGTTGAATGTCCTTTTTACAAACCTCAACATGTAGAATATCAACTTATGAGAAATTTGGGGTTCGGTGAAATTTCTATTATATCTCGAGGTGTGTGAGTGTTATATACTCAATTTAATTAATAATCAATAACTAATTCGGTGCTAACATTTTTGTTTTGATAATCTAAAAAAAGTTTCATCATCAATTAAGTCTTCATATTTTCATTTTAACATCATTGTGATCTTAAAAAAGAAGACATAAACGTAATTATAATATTCTAAGATTTACCATTAATTTAGTCTGATTATTATGTAAATAAAATAAAATTCTCATTTAGGATTGGACTAAATAGATATTGAAGTTTGAAATATTATGACTAATTTTTTTTTTTGGGAAAATTTCCAAAAATAAACCATTGAAATTGGCTTATCCCCGTAATGAACTAATTTGAAAGTTGTTCCCAACATAAACCAATTTCCTTATAAAGGGAGTCGATTTAAATTGATTTCTGTTTAAACAATAATTGTTTTTTAAAAACAGAATTCAATTTAAATTGACTCTTAAAGGAGTATATTTAAATCAACTCCTATGGGAGCTCTATATAAAGGAGTCGGTTTAAACTGACTCTTTCACAATTCTAACTCTCTATCTTTCTAAAAACTCACTTTCTCTCCCTAAAAATCTTGTGGGGTTGATATTTTGGTTCATAGTGCAATGGAAGGTGCAAATGTGATGCGTCAGAATGAGGTTGACCATATCCAACCTTGGGTGAACTTTCAGGTACGTAGATATTTTTACCACAACATTTTTGTGTTTCTATTTATGCTAGTGTTGTATATTGATAAGACAAATGTTAGGTTAGTGTCTGTCAAAAATGGTGGACCCTAACTTGTTTGGTAGATTGATAAAATGTTGTTATTAAATCTGAATGTTAGTTAGATCTATTGAACTTGATAAATAGTTAGATCCATGAATGTTAGTATTATGTTAGATAGATGAATAGACAAATGTTGTTATTGAACTTGAATGTTAGTTCAAGTGAGTATTTTATTGAACTTGAATGTTAGTTAGATCTATAGAGTTATTGTAGATTGATAAGGTATATGTAAATTTGTTGGGTAGATTGCTAAGATAAAGTATTTTATTGAGCTTAAATGTTAGATCTATAGATTTTTTGGGAACTTGAATGCTATAGTTGTCGATTAATTTATGAATTTCACTGTAAAGGAAATTATAGTTGTTGATCTATAGAGTTTTTGAAAACTTGAATTTCGCAGGTGTTATCTTATTTTATAATTTTATTTTGAGACACTTTTTATGAATTACTTCGAGTCACTTTTGCGTAATTAGTCTGAATACTTTTTTTTTATGTAATTTGTAGGCTTGTATGTTGGAGACTTGATGATACGAAAGTTTTCATGAGCCACGTTTGCTGACGGAAAAGGGATTGTTGGCCGCTAGATTTCGTGATGTTGCACACATCATGCCAACATTTCAGTACAATAGGGCATTGGTCATTACCCTGGTATAGAGATGGTGTCTTGAGATCCACACTTTCCATCTATGATATGGAGAGTTCACAATCACACTGCAATACATTGTAGTAATACTCAACCTTCCCTTTGAAGTTTGAACTATTACCGGATAAACTGGAGATTGAGTCATTCACTTTAAAGGCAGGAGTCAGTGGGCACTATGTCAGGAGCTGCTCAGAAAAAGAACCCCACAACAGTTCAGAAAGGGGTCCAATGTCTACCTTAAGTGGCTTCAAAGTGTGTACCTTTGTTTGAACCAATAGGGGCAAGCAAACTAGCTTACGAGTCTGCAGTGCACCTTGGTGTACATTCTGTTCATGATCAGAGATTTCCTCTTCTGTGACAAATTGGGGAATCAGATGCACCTAAAGTTTCTCCCCGCTACTTGAGGACTTGATGATGGAGACATATATATAGGGGTCAGCAGTCTTGGCAACTCCATATAGGAAGTTGCGTCACACTACCAAATTCACTGTGACTGAGTTTGGAGGTTGTGTTGCGTTGCTACACATATGGGCATGGATGAGAACGCCCTAGCTAGCTCGTCTCGGTTGACATACTACGTTCCCGTTTGTTTTAGGGTAAGTATGATAAATGTTTTAGTTTATTTTTTTAGCTAATGAATATTAATGTATTTGAATCATTGATATCTAACATGAAATTGTATTTTTGTTGTGCAGATGATGTCATGGTAAGATGAGTTGTGGCGACCCTTAAAAAAGGGGGTGTCACGTCTCGCGCCAGACGCTTCAGCATCTCACACGAGATGCATGACAGATTGTGTCTTGCGCAAGACATAAGCAACTTGTGTGAGACGTGGCGAACTCAACTCCGCATTTTTAGGGGCCCGACCCGCTCCTTTGAGCTTCTCTTCCCCTGTAAATAGAGCTCTCCTCCCTCCATTCTAATTCGCTCAGAGCTTCAGACTCTTCTACTCTCTTAGAACGAGTTTCTGCTTAGTTTTCTTCTCTCCCTCCTTTGAAGATACAAAGTCTTCACCTAGGTAGGTAGCCAATCCTTTTTAGGATGGCATAGGGTAGTAGGCCCCGACACCGTCACCGTGTTGGTGGTGGCCCACGATAGTCCCCAAGATGTCGTGGAAATGCCAGAACGTTGTAGTGATGCCAAATCACTACCGCAGGTGCCAACGCCACACCGCTTGGAGCCCTAGTGTCAGTGTTCCTCCTTTTTGCGACATTCTAAGTGAGTGACAGTCCTGGTGCATCAATGGTCCCGCTTCAGTGGTCCATCAATAGAGTCAGTTGCGTCATATCATACTAGTAGATGTTTAGTTATTCATATACATGTTCAGTAGATGCCATGCTTATGTGATATATCATATGCCATGTGTTTATGCTTATGTTATGATATGCTATGACATGCTATGTTAGTACAGAGACCTTGACCCTTAGACATGATATCCCTTAGAAATGCTTGGTTAGGTTTATATATAAGACTTTAAATAAAGACTCCGGTTAAATCATGGACCCTAACAGGGGCAGTTTTTAGCTAAGGCAAGACTTGATACTTAAGATGTCCGTTTGTGACACACCTCTCTTATCTAGGAATCCTATCTTAAGTGTGGGATCTTAGTCCTTAAGTCTAGACTAATAAATAAGATTAGCTAAGTCGGACACACTTGTCATAATCAGTAGCCTTAGGCCCTAACAACATGGGTAATCAAAGAAAGCTCCCTAAAATACTTCATGAATAATAGATTCTAGAGTAGATAACCTAGAATAGTATGAGGTCCTATGACTTCGTCACCCATACCCAGTGTAACATCCAGCTTTCTACTTAGCAGGATTTCGCTAGATAATTGTCCAAGATATTTCTAATTTCAGTTGAGGTTAGAATCATAAACTCTTAGGATGAACATTGTCTGTAGAAATATTTCTGCACGTTTTCTCAAAATTCTGCAGACACTAGAACAAACCCTTTCTGCCGTCTGAATACAACCGCGCGTCTAAAGTATCCGTAAAAAGTACAGCTACAGGCGAGCATTCATAAACACCTAAATGACCTTAGAATATTACTTAGAAAAAATTAGGAGATCACAAGGACGTGATCAAAATATTTTTAGAACAGCCGTACGCGAAGTACCGGGACCGGAAACGAGAAAAACCTGATCAAAATTGATCTGCCAGAGACATAAATTCTCAGCCACAAAACCGGCCAAGAAACACCAAAACACATGGCCAAGAATGCAGCCAAGTGTGGTCAAGAGTCAAAAGTCATGGTGAGTCATGAAAATGACATTTAGAAAAAAGACAAACCAACGGGGGTTGATCCAAGTGGTAAGCGGCTTGGCATCGCTTAAGCAAGGTCCCGAGTTCGAGACCTTGTGTACGCAGTTATCCCCGATGGGAGACCGCCATAGCCAGGTGCGCGACCCGGGTCGACCCGGATTAGTCAAGGCTAAGCCTTGGATACCGAGTAGGCAACCTAAAAAAAGAAAAAAAGACAAAATAAGGGCATTTTGGGAATTTTGCCCCCAAGGGCAAAATTGGAAAGTGATTTTCGTGGGTTTGCCTATAAATACCCCACCAAATCAGAAATTTTGAAGAGAAATTAGAAAACCTTGCCAAAACTCTGTCCGATTACACAATCGACTGTTATTCGGTCAAACCAAAGACCCAGACACTTCCTACATCAAACCTAGACCCTGTTCTTCAGAAATCCCCTAACCTAAGCCCACAAAAGCCCTCAAAATCCCTAGAGAAATCTTGGAAAAGTTCAGCCCAAGAAGACTTAGGAGGCATCAAAGCAAGCTAGGAGCAAGCTAGGAGTCTACAAGAACTACTGGACCCGTAAAACGTGGGTAAACCGACTTATCCACTGTCTATGTGGTTCCATGATTAGATATATATGCGGTTAGGATGCCTTTTATGTGATTTTTATGTAGATATATGTTGATGATGATTGTCTGGATCTGTTGGTGCTGTCTGTGGTTCTGTCAGAATTTAGGAACGCCTAAGACAGAAATAGGCATATGACACGATTTTAAAAGGAACTATATGCTGAGATTTTTATCTTGAAAAACTAAGGTTATTTTTAGATTCTACACAAAAAATTGAGTGGGGATGTCAAGTTTTATAATTTTTGGAGTCCCCGATGAATTTCTCAGCAAATAGGCAGAAAACAGGGTTTTTACGAAAAAGGGCAAAACGGGAATTTCACGTGTTTAGACTGAAAAACTGGGCTTGTTTTCAGAAAATATGGGTTTAGAGCTATCAAAAACCTTAAGGACAAGTCTTGTGTCCATTGGGTTTTTGAGAACTAAAATTCCAAAGAAAACAGGGCGTTTACGGGGGAGAAACAACAATTTTGGGTAAAAGGGCAAAATAGCAATTTCGTGAAGTTAGGATTGAAATCTGAATTTTTAAGTATGAAAAATGATCTTAGGGCTATCAAGAACTTTTGGGTAAGGTCTTGGACCTCTCCGGTTTATGATTGCTATTTTCTGTCAGAAACCAGGCGTCTGTTTTGCTAGTTGCTAGATTTAGGTTTATTATGTTCAAGAAAGGTCTAGTATGAGATTATGTTTCTTATATATGATGGATTTGATGTTATGAGATTGGTAAAGTTAGTGACAGTGCATGATTAGTATCCATGAGTTATGTGAAGTTAGTGATATTATATGAACGATGTTATGAGTTATATGGTATAACGTGTTAAATGTTTGTGATGATAGGGAATTATATACTAATGATATATAATGATGATTGTGTGATAGGAAGTATGTTAGATGCTTATGATATTGAGGTGCTATATGTTAGAGTATATGATGATGATCTTTCAATGAATATGATGAAGATGATGACATGAAATATTGAGTATAATTGCTATGTGTATGACTGCCTTAAGATAATGAAGAACTGTGTTTATGTACATGAATGTTTTAAAATGAATAAGTGATATATTTGGATGTTTTATGGGATATAGAATGATATTTATGTTAAAGAAGAAAATGCTTAGGATAATATGACCTGTATATGACACTATGACATGCTTGATGTACATGACAACATGATATGATATGACATGAACATGACACGGAGGACGCCGCCACAGGGCGAGTGGATTTCCTCAGAATATGATACGGAGGACGCCACCCTCGGGCGAGTGGATTTCCTCAATGACATGAAAGACGCTGTCATACGGCAAGTGGATTTCCTCAAGCCACTTAGTATGATATGGAGGATGCTGCCCTATGACAAGTGGATTTCCTCAAGCCTCTTATATGTGCTATATCAATATAATATGTCTATATGATACACGTATATGACGATACGTAATACATGAAGATGATGATATGTGATTCTACTGTATATGATGATATGTGCTTTAACTATATATGATGATATATGATTTAACTGTATATGTGATTCAGGGCTTAGAATAGAGAACATATGACCTAGATAAGGAAAGATAGGCTCCCTCAGTCACCTAGTAACGTAGGTAGCTGCTCAAGACTAGGTGAAATGTTAATAACTAGTAGGAATGTAGTATAACTGTGACATCTAGAGACCCTTGAGCGGCGGAATCATAATTGAGAATAAAATGAGCAACGACGACAGAGGTTTTCCCACTGAGAACGCAGAGTTCTCACACCCGCTCCTTTATGGTTTTAGGTGAGCAAGGCAGGACTTCAACTTGATGTACGCAGCGGAGGCCTTGAAGACGATGAATCAAGGAATAGGATAGCAAGAAATAGGCTAAGGATGTTACAATGCATGTATTGTACTTCTATGAGAACTTATGTGTATATATTACCTAAGATATTATCTATGTAAATGTCTATGATGTTATGCTATGGACCACTTGTTTGCTTATTGTTTGATGTTGTTATATTGGAACAATTATTCGTGTAGTATAAAGTTTTAACGCTTGCATTATAGATTCTATCTGACGCAAGGCTCATATTTTACAACATACGTATAGAAAGAAAAAAGTTTCAAAATGGTCCATATTTTCAAGTATAAGATAATTGCGAACCTTAAAGTAGGGGCAAAAGTAACCCCAACCAAAGCAGATAACAATCTAGTGAGCATTGTTTGTGATGTACACGTAAGCAGCTAATTAGGGCGTTGCACCTAGCAGTAGATAGATATCAGTGCAAGGCTTATCAAATGTGGCATGCATGCCATACCAGACCTTTGAGCACAAGGATCCTCAAACTTACGATATGCGTACCCGCACAGATATTTAGGTTGCGTGCATACCAGAACCACCCAAATTTATCCTGGAGAAGTAAGGTCGACCTGCGACTCCCTTGAATTGTGCCCCTTCGCCAGGGGCGTAGGCATACATACATTGACCAGTTTTGCTTTCCAGCAGCTAATTCAGTTTACTCAGTTATTCAGTACTTTCAGCTTATTCAGTGTATGCAATTCATTTGGTTTCTTTTAGATAACAATTATATAACATGCTTGTTGTTATACATGTTCCTTCAGTATATATGTATGTATCTATATACCATGATGTTGTCTGCAGCACTTGCTACTTGAGCGGTACCGAGGTACCCATCACTGAGTTAACAACTCACCCCTCTGTCGATAACATTTTCAAATTTGGCTGAGGATAGTGAGAATGGTCCCTTCGTCCAGTGAGCGAGGATTTCAGACTTTAGTGGTAAGCTCCCCTTTGCAGTAGGGACTACCCGAGTATTTACAGTCATGCTCTAAACACCTAGGGCAGGGTCCTTATTTAGTATTCATGTATTTCATTTTTAGACATTGACATTATGTAAGCTCATCATTATTTTTTTCAGTTCAGTTACATGTAAACAGTTATTTAGTTAGTTTTCAAGAAATAGAGTTATTTGATCATTATAAGCATTTAATACATGTTTAATATGTCACGTCAAAGCTTCCGTAGGGCAATAACCCTACGTGTGGTCACGCCCTAAGTTGGGGCTTGACATGAGCACTAAGCCATCAAAGGAGACCTGACTAGTAGATTATCGTGGTCAGCTTGACCAACTTAGCGTATACAAGCTAAGCCAAACAAATTACTTGTCTATGTTTTCAATTATCAGTTTATTTATGATACGTTGGTTCTATGGTCGAGACTAAAAGATGTTTTATTTTAATTTTGCAGTTTATTTGGACACTGTATAATGAGTCAATTGTGAATGCGATGATACCTGAGTGGGTATATGACAAGCAGGTGATATGGGCATCAAATACCGCTCGTATCTACTTTGCTATCATTGAGTGGCACCACAAGATCGCGTGGTTCGATAGTTTTGTGGTGCCCAGTAGATACCCCGGATGTCGATTGACGTCGACCAGCTACACTCGAATGATGTGATAGGGGCTGAAGGGACCAAATGACATGTATTTCATGCTATATGGCACGAGGGATAAGTGCGCAGTTAAGGTAATGCCATACTTCCGTTCTATAGACTTCATACCCTCCCTCTAGTACTTTTAGTGGTATGGGGACTTGTCACAGAGGTTTCTGCGATTTTCTCTGGAGGATATTGAGTCAACATGAGGGAGTTGCCAGTAGATGTTCCTCACGAGGCTACCACAACACCACCTCTAGTTGTAGTCCCTACTGTTGCTCCTGATCGACATACACTACTAATTAAGAGGAAGGGAATGACACATGCATCCCAACGGTAATACAAAGATCCCAATGATTTCAACTTTGATATGAGGACTTTGATATTCCGATGGATGTGAGCTTGAGCCCCCAGCAACAACAACATCCATCTGCAGACGTCGTGCATGGATGATGAGTCGATTGAGCTTGAGCCCCCCAATAGTAGCTATATGCTTCTAGTAGTCACTATCTAGGGGGAAGCGTTAGTGGGGTTTTGGCAGCACCAGGAGCCATATCTCAGATTTGTCGCTGCATTAACTCTCTGTCCTTTGAGTCAAGTTGACACTAGGTTGTCTTTAGGCGAGGCTTTCTTGTCGGAGCCGCATACTCTAGTGGGCGATGGCAATGTCTATTGACCTTAGCCACATATGCTGGATGCACCATAGTGGGGGGATAGGTTCTTGGGGACCGACGAAGATGTGGAACAAATTCGACAGTTCTTGCTGACATCCCTACATTAGGTGCTAGAGTTGGGCCCAACACTCCCTCCTCGACACGACTGCCATAGAGCAGGATCTTCTCGGTGCCTTGGAGCAAGCAACATCTCCACTAGGATCACAAGGTGAAGACGGGGCACAGGGGGAGCTTAGTAGCAACATCTACCCCGTTCAAGTCATCCGAGACGCACACCGATATTCCACACAGGAGGAAAATATCATGTCTTAGGAGGCTGACACCATGATGCAGCCAATAGATAGTTTAAGATTATTTTTGTTTTGTATATATTGCATGTAACTTTATGTAATTATGTGTGTAACTTTAGGTATGTTACTTTATAAAGTATGTTACTTTATTATGTAATTCATTTCGTTGATTTTTTTTATTTTTTATGACTAATTTGTTTACGTATGAATAAAAAATAAAGTTATTAACAACAACTTAACAAAAAGTAACATAACAAGTAACAAGTCATTCATAAAATGCATTCATAAATAGACATTAACATGCATATCATACAATGAAATCTCGATACACACTGCAATTGAGAAGGAATTTGTGATTTTGATTACATTACACATGAATCAATTTGAATGGGCTCTTGTTTAAAAAAAATTAAATTTTTTATTATAGTAGTCGATTTAAATCGACTTCTATTTTAAAAAAATTATTGCTTAAACAAGATTTAAAGTTAATTTATTTTGGAACAATCGAATTAGTTTATTGTAAAAATAAGCCAATTTTCATGTTTTATTTTCGAAATTTTTCCTTTTTTTTTAAGACTAAATTTAACCAAATTAGTTATATTTATGTTTTTTTAGTGAGTGACGAGGGGAATGAATTGGGGCACCGTTCCGCGGCCACAATCACAACTCTTTATTTTGGGTTTTGGTAATACAAATTGGGACGCAAAAGAATGGGCCCGTAGAGCTGGGCCCACCTAAATCTTGGGAACCCTAAAAGAACGCTTCTACAAGTAAGCTGAGCTATGCAAAGCGAAGCACGGGTTCCCTCGCCTCAGCTGTGCTCTCTGAGTCATTTCAATCTCCATTGGCATCCATCTTTGAGCAATGGTACGTAGTGTTTATGGTTGTGGCCACCTCTTTCATCCTGTATCCATTTGCGTTTTTTATTTTTTTAACGGATCTTCACCACATGTGTGTATAATCTCTTTAATTTTGGACAAATTTTTACTCTCTGACTGACTGATTGACTGCGTTAGATTGAATATTTGACAAAGCCTCGCGTTCTTCGTCAAAGGTGGCACGAAAGCGCAGAGACGTAATTGCCCCTTAGCTGAAATGAAATTGTAGAAGCTTTTTAATTTTCTTGGAAGAGAAAGTAGAACTTGGTTGATGTTTGTGTTTCAGTATTGGTTTTTGGTTTGTGTTGTGGTTTGGGGTGGGTGGGTGGGTTTGAAAGGGGTGTGGCCGTGGCGCGATATGGGTAAACTGATGAGACTTCTGGGACTTCGGTGATTTTGATTACAAGTTTTTGTTTCAGTTGCAATGGCATATACACGATTATTCGTATTCTATTGAGACAATAACGCTGCAGCACTTTTTTAATCAGGTGTATGTTAAGGCTCAGAAATCAAAGGCCTATTTCAAGAGGTACCAAGTCAAGTTTAAGAGAAGAAGAGGTATTATACTTGTTTCACTTTGTCTTTCTTTATCAAGTTCTCCCCCACTTGCCTCACATTTTTCCACTGGAAATTCTGCAGAGGGAAAGACAGATTACCGTGCCAGGATTAGGCTAATTAATCAGGACAAGAACAAGTACAATACTCCAAAATACCGTTTCGTCGTTCGATTTGTATCCAATCATTTGATTTACTTTTGCTTTCCTAAGACATTGTGTGTATGCTGATTTTAGTTGTTGATTGTCCTTCTAACGTGCACTTGCTTGAATGGAATCATTTAGTAATTCAAATTCAATACATCTTTTTCTTAATGTTTATCTGAATCAAAACCTTAACCACATTTTTAGACGAACAAGGATATTATTGCTCAAATTGTATCTGCTAGCATTGCTGGTGATATTGTTCTTGCGGTGGCATATGCACATGAGCTGCCACGATATGGTCTTGAAGTAGGCCTTACAAATTATGCTGCAGGTACTTAAAATATTAAATTCCTTTCTCCACCTCTGTTTTCTATGCATGCAAAAAACTGTTTTACCCTTGTGATTGAATATTTCAAAATGTGAACAGCATATTGCACTGGACTCTTATTGGCTCGCCGGGTCCTTAAAATGCTCGAAATGGATGAGGAGTATGAGGGCAACGTTGAGGTATCGGTGGATATGCTATCTCTTTCTATATATTAACTTTCTATCTATCTGTCTGATCTGATGAATGTTAATTCAATGTAATTGGTATCACTGTTATTACCAGGCTACAGGAGAGGATTTCTCAGTTGAACCTGCTGAAACCAGGAGGCCATTCCGAGCTCTCCTTGATGTTGGTCTTATTAAGACCACAACTGGCAATCGTGTTTTTGGTGCCCTTAAGGTAGTCAAGTTCACACCGAGGATAACAATTGCGCTTTATTCCTCATACGTGGACCTACTGAAAATTTTTGGTAAATTGCAGGGGGCCTTGGATGGGGGTCTGGATATTCCTCACAGTGATAAAAGGTTTGCTGGTTTTGACAAGGATAAGAAAGAACTTGATCCTGAGGTTCACCGCAAATATATATTTGGTGGACATGTTACTGCCTATATGAATGTATGGCCATAGCTTTCTTTTAGCCTTTCAATGTCAATTTTTAGTCCATTTTATTAGAGTTTTCAGAAATTTGTGGGACAACCTTTTTATGTTATGTGTAGACCTTGATGGAAGATGAACCAGAGAAGTACCAGTCACACTTTAGTGAATATGTCAAGCGTGGATTAGAGGCTGATGAACTTGAGGAGCTATACAAAAAGGTTCATGCTGCCATTCGTGCGGATCCAACCATTAAGAAGTCTGAGAAGCAGCCACCAAAGGAACACAAGAGGTAAATGGTTATGATGTTTGTAACTCCTTGAGTATAGAAAAATTATATAATGTACTTGCCTATTTTCACCCATCTGATGCTCATCTATCCTTGCATGTCTACCTGACTTTTTTATACAATTTGCTTGACACGATTCAAATTATATTTTATACTTTAGCCTTATGAATTGATTGATTTTACTTGTCTTTTGAGCAGGTACAATTTGAAGAAGCTCACATATGAGGAGAGGAAGGCGAAGTTGATTGCACGCTTGCAGGCTCTTAACTCTGCAGTTGGAGCTCCTGATGATGATGAGGAAGATGATGAGTGAAACTGCAGAAGATGGAGTTTTAGTGCTGCTTATCTAGAGTTTCTCCTAACTGCATTTGTCATTCATTTTTCTTTGAAAGTTTTGTTGCTTGTATGGTTTTACTTCTGTATTCCAAATTTTGTGTTCTTTTTGACTTATTCTGGTCTCATGCTTTTTGATTTAGTTTTAAGGTTCGTGCAAAGTGTTCCTTTACCATAAAATTTCCCCCGTTAACTTTTACATTTCCTTAAATCTGACCATTGGCAGACAACTATAAAAACCACATAATATTTATAAGAACTTTTTTTGGTCAGATCTTGTATATGGAGTTAAAATCACGCCAACCCGAAAAGGATGCAAAAGGACAAATGAAAAGGACGCAGGTAAATTAGGTTTTTTGCCGACATTTTAATGTTGGTTGCGTTATGTCATCGGTAGATTGAATTAATAGTCGTCTTTGAACAAGTCTATGGTCGCACCACATACAAACAGATGCTGGCTAGACTTGCATCATTTCATGCATGCGATGCGACGGCAATTGGATGGTAAGACATTGATTCATTCATGTTTTTGAGTCTTGACAAAATGAGTTTGGGAGAAATTCCATGTTGATTCCGAATATCCTTCCGTACCATTATCGTGTAGGATTTCTTATTTTAAGCGTGCAAATTAACTTTTACCACGTAAAATCATGGCAATAAATTAAACATAATTTTTTTTTTTAAAGTTCCATTCAATAATTTTTCTATAAACATGTATCACATAAGATACAAAATTTAATATCTATAGTGAATAAAAATTAATAATTTTTGTAAGAAAGTAATTATCTATATAAACCAGAGTGATACATGGATTTGAATCATATAAAGTGAGATTTGTCACTTTAAAAAATAAAGTGAGATGTGACACCTTAAATCAATAAATAAAGAATGAGACTTATTTTTGTTTTATGTAAATTAAGGGACCTCACAAAGATTTGACTTTAGATAATTTTTTTTCACATATTTTTCATCAATTTTTTCCCAAATATGCAACTATGATTTGATTGTTCCTGAATTTTTATTTTTCCTCTAGATCATAGAGAATTCTGAATTTAAATTTGCTTCAACTCTAAGAATAGAAATAGTGTATATAGAAGACAATATTTTACTATAAGAATAACAACACGCTCTAGCGGATTGAAGCAAGTTGTCCAAATAATATTGCAGTTTTATGGCGGTTCATGATGAATCCCAAAGTCTTCGGAGGATAACAATACTTTCTTGTATTCACATCATCCAACGAGGATAGGCACCTCTCTGTTTTGGAGTATATGCCATTTTGAAAAAATAGATAACATACTTCTTCAACCTAGGTGACTAAAAAGTTCACACACGCTTTTCTTGTTCCAACCCTTCATGTGCCATGCAGTAATTGGTTTAGGTATCTAATTATAGTTTTGTTCAAATTCAAAGTTGTCCCAATGTTATATCGGTGATGTATATTAATTAAAGATGTAGCTGTATCTAGAAGTTTGAAGACTTTTTCCTTGGTACATGAAGTTGGAAGGTTTTAGTAGCCGCGCATGAGCACCTAGAATCTGACGAGAACTTTGAAGATAAATATTAAAGATATAATAATATTATGGTTGGGGGGTGACTGGAATTATTTAATATTAATATTAATGAATCAATAAAATGTTTAATCAGGCACTAAACAAACAAGAAATTTGCGGGGCGTGAGCGTCTAGAAGGGAAGAACATTGACAATATAATAGTTTTACTAAAATATAGAAAGTATTCAAAGATATGAGTGACAGACAATTATTCAGAGAAAATAAAAACAAAGGCAGTTCAGTTGGTCAAAGGGTCTTCAAAAGTTGCGGTAGCAATTCACAAGAGCGCCCCCCAATCACATTTCGCATACTCGCTCAATATGTATTAAACGGAGGGAGGGAGGGGCGCTTCCTCTCTCATCTCTCATTCATTCATTGCTGCTTCTGAAACCTATTACTAGTGCTAGTACTAGTACAAGTACAATCAATCCCTTGAAATTGAATTGATAGTTGATACACACCACATTAAGTGAGGTTTACAGATGGCTGCCAACAGTAGAGCTAAGCCAAATTGTGCAAATGGTTCCAATCCATACCATGAATGCACCCGAGCTTGCTCCCAAAAGACCAAGCCACATACAAATAATAAAAGGACTTCAGGTTAGTCCTTGCTTCCACCTCTTCTCGGCAAAGATGTAAACTGATTCAAGAGTTGTTCTGATATTCATTGTGCACCTATTTAGAGGTGATTGTGGATATGGCTTACCCAATAATATGTCATTACTTACATAAAGTGTTATGTAATTGTAAACTTGGCTGGCAGGTTATCGCCGAAGTGTAACAGATGGTGAGCTGGGCAAAAAGGTAAATGAAAAAAGAAGAACGTACGCTGGTTGCCCCAAAGCATCTAATCCTTACCATCATTGTGATGACAATTGCTACAAAAGATTATCGGACTCAGGTTTGCCATCCGTGTAATGTTTTTTCTGTTAATTAAAATGTTGCCTTGGGTTGATAGCAAGGAATTAATAGGTGCCACTCCTTTAACTGCAGGTGCTACTCCTTTAAAGTTTGACGACAGCAGAAAGAAGCTAGTTTCTTCTAAGCCAGAACCTCCTGTTCTTGACAGTGTTCCGGCCTCAAAAGTTGGGGCAATTTATCTCTCTGATTCTTCTTCATCACCAAATGCTTGTGAGAAAAAAGAGGTGGAGCCGCACAGCTCGGAGCAGATTCCTTCAGAGCCACTATCTGGAGAAATACAAGTGATCCCAGATGTCAAGGTAGGTAGCTAGCTAGCTAGCTAGCTAGTGGCTTGCATCTCCTGTATCTTTAAACTCAACTCAGGCATATATTGTGTTTCATTGGCAGCCTCAGAAAGACCATCTAAATCAAGAGGACACAGTTGCTTCTCATAAAGTTGACAACGACTCTGAAGATAGTGATCACGGAGAGACCGAGTCCCGCATTCCAGTTGAAGGATACAAGGTCAAAGAAAGCTTTGCTCCCATCCTGCGATCTATCCTTGACAAGTATGGGGATATAGGAGCTACCTGTCGCTTGGAATCAGTTGTTATGCGCTCCTATTACGTTGAGTGCGTATGCTTTGTGGTCCAACAGTTACAATCATCCTCGCTAGTGAATTTAAACGAGTCCAAGGTAAATGAATTGTTGACTATTGTTAAGGATGTAGAATCGGCTCAGTTACGTGTAGCCTGGTTGCGAAGCATGCTTGATGAAATTGCTGAAAACATTCAAGTCATCCGTCAGCACCACGACGTGGAGGTGGCGAGGGCCAATGCTGATGGTGAAGCGGAATCTCTGAGGGAAGAGCTAGAAGCACAGCTGCAAACTTTGGCTCAGAAAGAACAAGAGGTTGCTCATATTAAAACACGAATTCCTGAGATCAGAGATCGTTTAAGCAAGCTTGAGCCCATATCTTCTGAACTGGACAATAGCATGCTATCTATCAAGTCCATCGTTGACAATTTACATACCAAATCCTTGATCCATGAACTATTGTAATATACATAAACTGCTATTGTTCATTGTCCTTATAATGATGATTAAAATAGTCAAGTATAATAGGTTATTAAATTAATAAATGCATGCCTGCCTGCCTGCTATATTGTATTTATTTGAAAGAATGATGATGCACCCTCTCTACTGATCGAACTTCAACTATGTGTATCTAACTATTCTAACAATGCGGTCATCCGGCCTTGATAATTTTATATACTGTCTGCATACGCATTGCATGATCGCCTAGGGAATTTCATCAATCAGTCTAAATCTATACACTTGTGTGCTTCATTGCCTCTCAAGTTTTAAAATATTAAATGACGGCCATTCGCCAGGATCCTATGAATTATTGTTATGAGCCAATTTTCTGAGTAACACTAGCCTAGAACAACACATAAAAAACGATAATTCATGTATTATTTATAAGAGTGTGATAACTTCAATCTTTTAAGTATTTTTCATAATTATTGATGTGAAAAAAAAAAAGTTAGAAGATCAAATGTTAGTGTGTTTTTGATAGTGATAAAATGCAAAGACATATGACTCATTGTTATGGACCGGGCATTAAAGGCCCATTCCAGAATTCATACTCGGAACCCATAGTCCAGGGTCCAAGGATCCATCTGATCCAAACAATCTCCCCCATAAACAATCAGAGAGATCCACGGACCGTGACGCTCTCTCCTTGGCAAACATAACTCCACCAAACCTCGGAAACAAATCCGAAAGAGAGCCCGGGACAACGAAACTCATGACTCCACCAAGTATTTAAACCAAAGCAGTACACCAGGTACGCCTAAAATCCATTCCCCCCTTGACTTCACTATTGCAGCCAACTTTCACTGATTTTAGCATCGGAGTCCTTGTAGATACCCTTTCCGGCGACCCTGAACCCGCAGAAAAGCTCCAAGATCCAAACAGCACCAAGGAATCACCCCCTCGGGACACTCATAATACAAATAACAACTTTTCTAAGATTAGTGATCGTAACAATAATTAAAGGGACTACTTTTTCTTATGCTTAAGAAAATAGTAAAAAATGCATTAGGATAAAAGTGTAATTTATTCTAAAGAAAGAAAAAAATGTATAGCACAAGTGGAAAATGTGGAAAAGGTATCGGATATGTGGTATGCATGGCAATAGGGTGTCAAACGGGTCGGGTTAAAATTATGCTTCTTTATATCGTCCAGCTCGTTTATGATCAGTTTGCGGGCCTAAATGGGTTAGGCCGCCAGCCGTCTTTTTTTTAAAAAAAATAAAATTTTGGTCTATTTTATATGGTTTTAAATACAAAGTTGTGAATAAGTATGCACGATCATTTTTAGCTATTTTTTATCGTCTATCTATTAATTAATCAGAAAGAAATAGTTTAAATGGTTGATTGCGAGATTATATTATCCTTTTTGTTCCTTCAACTATATTGCTTGAAAGATATCAAATGCTATTTAAAATTGATTCATGAATTAATACAACTTTCATTAATTAAATGACGACATATAACATTGATATGAGTACTATTATGTTATTAATCAAAAATACAATTGAAACTCTTTCTCGTAGATTAATCAATAATAAACAAGGTTTGAAACTATATATTAACTTATAAGGCGTAGACACTTATTGAAAGAATGAAATGTAAAATTTATCAATATCTATGTCGTAGCACTTTAGCTGTATACCAATATAAATATAGTTAAGTAATTAAGCATAACAAATAGTTAAACATGTTCAATTATAAGTTCAAATAGTTAAACTCTAAACTCTTAAATTCTAAAATAAAATTTAGACTCTAAACTGAAACTTTTAAAATTTTGAATTTTTTTTTAAATATAAACTTGTCAGACTGCCCAGTTAACTCGCATGTCTAGAGCTATTTTTTTTTAAACTTTTACAAACATATTACTTACATATAAAATTAAAAGGTGAAGTTCACAATGACAACCCTATCAAGGAGGGGGAAGAGTCCAGATTCCAGAGTTTCTCTGTAATTGGGCTGCTGATACTGTTTAATGCATTTGGCTATAGGCTATGGGCTATAGGCTATAGCTGCGGGACCCACTGTCAGTGTCAGCTCTGCTGCCTTGACCGTTTGGACTAGCTAGGGCCTACGAGGAGGAGTCTTTCCTTTCCACCTCATTTCCTCATACCTATAGTTATTCGCTATAGCAAATACCGTACCAATCTTTATACTATCATTTATTATGGTATGAGCAGGACACAATACTCAGGATGCACTACTTTAAACTTTGCTTAAAAATTAAATGATCCCGAAATGGCCCAATACATTTATTATTGTAGTGTATTATATTATCGTGGATAAAGTCTAGCATGCGTCGTTAAAGCATGTTCACGCTGCCACTCCCATGTCAGCCACGTGATCATCTAAAACAAGCCTGAAATTAAATTACACGTGGCCCATCCTCGTCGAATTCCCTCCTGAGAAATATTCCACCACTTACTTTCGCCTTAACTGTCATCAGTTTTTAACTATTCAAAGTACCCATAATTTGTTCGGTTGCCTTTCGTAGATATACATATATACTTCCGTGACTTTCCAGCATATACACAGTAAAGGGTGTCACTGTCACATGACATGATGGCACTAATCCCATCCCAAAACCCACACCCACTAATTCACACCATGTTATTTCTACTTTATCAAATATTTTTTTTATAAATATAAATATTATTCATTTATATATTTAATAATATTTATTTTATTTTATTAAATGAAATTAAATATTTTAAAGTAATATAAATATTATTTTTAAATTAGCTATGCTTGGCTGCTATAATTTAACAAGAACATTTATCCTTTACGGTTAATATATTAAAATATTGCAAATTCAATCATTAAATAATGAATCTAATGAATTTAATTGAATTAAGGAATTCTGAATATATATATATATATATATAT
>QANU01013586.1:80935-146010 GCA_003254905.1 Nissolia schottii
TTTTTTTTTTTTTTTTTCTTTTCCTTTTCCCATTCACTAAGTTACCCTAACAACAAAAGAGCCCGTTTATGGTAGTTTTCTTAAGCTAAAAGTATAAACACAAGCCGAAGGCGGTTGCTTGCAGTTTCTTCCAAAATTATTCCGAGCAGTGCCACTCGGCCCGACATGCATGGTTATCATTTATTGGACAACAAGAGAGAGAAAAGTTGTGAAAGCATGTGCAAGTGACTGTCACATCAGTCGTGATGGTAAAAGTCTGGCAATAAGTCAGGTCATTAAGCATTTTTCAACAATTACTCCCTTTATTTGACTGATTGTTAATTATTTTGTTAGAGAAGGAAACGTGGATCAACCCAGCCATCTCTTCCCTCTTGTTCCTTATTCTTTTTCAGATCATGGTAGCGTAGGTTTGAAAATAGAAAGCATGATTGATGAGAAGAGGACAATTATGATTCGAACTGAAAGGAACCACAAAGGGCCCTTGCAGTTCAAGAAGCTTAGAGTGGGAAATAGTTGTCTGGCTGTGGTCTTGATCCCGAAAGTTTACCGAACAGCATAATCAGACCTTTTACCACAATCTATCTCACTCATGTCTCTTTTATCGACTAGGAGATGACTGAAAGAAATCAGTAAATAAAGGAGAATTATATGATGACAAATCAATATTTGTTATCGATTTTGAGAGAACTAAAATAAAAACGGCAATAAAATGTTTGATCACCTCTGGACGCTGGTATAAGAAATTCGTATCACGAATTTCACACCATTAATCTTTTTCCTTTTGTTTTTTGTTTAGTATGGTTAGGGTTATAGGAAATAGGAATTCTCATTTTATTAAAGGCAAGGAGATCAGCCTCTTTTTGACCCAAGCCAAGTTCAAATATGTTGGCCCAAAATTAAGTTGGAGTTGAACAGATGGGCCGGATGAGCTGGACAACAGCATGCTATCTATCAACTCTATGGTTGATAATTTGCATAGCAAATCCTTGATCCATGAACTACTGTAATATATACTGCATTAAGCTCATATCAACTTATATGACAGGCAACATGTAGAATTCTTCTCTTTTGTTCAGATGAAAAGATTCAACATGGTTTTTTAGTACAATGATAAGTGTTATTTGTACACTACTGCCCTGCTACGGTATACTATATACAGCATCACCCTCAAATAAACATACGCTGCATTAATCCCATGTCAATAATATATATGTATCTCAGAACTCGTCAACTCTTATTAATATATCATGTCTATACGATGTTCTTATAGTTCATCACTTTGTGGGATTAAAAAAAAAAATCCCTTGTCATAATAATGTAACTTGGGCCAGCATCAACTGAGAAGAGTGTGTGTAGGTGCTGCAAGATAGCCATTGACAATCAAAAACTCAATAATCACAGACGATTTGTGCAACTATACAATTGAATAAACATTTAGGCGTCGATCTGGGAAGAACCTGATATTGTAATGATTCCGCTTGCTTGTTCCCTCTTTTCGTCCCTTTGGTTGAGGATGGATATGAATTATGAAACACAGCGTGTAAAGCTAGCAACAGTTGAATAGGACATGAGGACGTTATGTGTGCGCAAAACGTGTCACAATCCAGTGTATCTGCAAGGAAGAAATGTACATCCAAACAGTACAGTTAATAGGGTGTTGGAACTATATTGAACTTCCAGAACTGTATAAAGCAGCATGCAACAGTATCTTACAATGTTGTTTTCGGGCTTAGTCCAATAAAATCCTTGAATAGCAATCACGGTCAAGTTTGAAGAGACAATGACAAATATACTCAAGGAGTGCTTTCCCATCCACTCCAACACAATTGTCAAACGCCTGTGACCATAAACATCTACCTGTAAAGGGTAAACAGCATTACAATTTGGTCAAACTGGGGAAAAGATATCCTTACAAAGAATGGCAACCACAAAACTTTAAATTAGATATAGGAGACTGAAACCAAAAATAAATGTTGCAGAACTCACACGGCAGGAATAATGTAATGAAAGATAATGACCAATAAACGGCATAATATAGAAGCAAAAACTAAACTCTGATCAATGGCATGTCACTCTACATTACATATATAAGCCACTAGGAATGGCTTGTAGTCAAAAATTTAATTTTCTCCATTGTACCAAGAAAAAAGAAAGCATGAATTGTACTTAATATCTCTCTCCAGCCCAGATAGTTTCTCTGGTCATAGCACTTATAACTCACCAGAACATATAAAGCAATGAATGTGAGCCCCGAAACTGCACAAGTTATTAGCATATAACTGATCGTGTATAGAGATTTATTCAGCGGAATGCCTGAAAAAGAAAAGCCAAAAAAAGGAAAAACAACGAATGTCACCGTTTTTTTATGGCATCATTGAACATAGATAGTAGCTCACTTGCAAAATGCAAACAATCATGATGATGAAGAGATAATGCTTTAACTGTCCAGTCAGAAATTTCTTGTGGGTACTCCACGTATTGACGAAACCCAGAGACAGTTTACAGCACATACCTATTAAAGCCAGGAAGAACCCAAGGGCCAAAAGTGAAGCTGAAAACCATAGCCACCGATCCAGTCGCCCCTTATGGTCCTACAGTACAATTATACAGGAAAGTAAAGGGTAACCTCTACCAAACAAACAAGAAAAAAATTCCAATCCACAAAGACCACGTAGTTAAGACTTTAAAATGAGAAATTTTATATCATGAGGTTCAGTAAACTTGATTCATGATCTCACCTGTACATGGGCAAGAATGTGACCATATTGAAGTCCAATTATGCATGAAACTGCAGTTGTTATGGAGCTGTGAACAGTTGGAAAGAATTGTAAACTGTCTTCTATTAGTCCAACCAACATAAGTAAAAGACTAGAATAAGGCATGCAACCAGCCAACCACCATATAATTTTCTGTTAAATAAACAGTTATTGCTAAACTATCAATGGAAAATCAATAAAGAATGTAAAAATCAGGGCAAAAAATGAGTAGATTCTACGGATGCCTGACACTTATTCTGTAGAAAACAAATCTTTTAGGTTTATCAACCCATCACGGAAATGGGCACCATAGAAGGAATTAAAACAGGAAGTGATCACATAAAAAACATGAGTTCAGTCAGGTAAGACTGTTCAGAAAAAAAAATAAGGACCTCTAACTCTGTTTTTAATTTTAGAAAGTTTATGGCTTTAATATCATGAGATCAATAATCAGAAAGGAGATAATGTTAACCAGCAATTCAAAAGAAGCTTCAAATTTCACCCAGCATACCTGAGTTTAAACCCTAAACCAGCATAAGTACTCTACATGAACAAAGTTAAGCAATGCAATCCAAGGGAAATCAAAAGTTTAGACTGGCCACCTTAAAATGCCTTCTGGATCAAAAGGAGCATGACACCATGAAGGTGAACTATCTGAAACTTGGCCCCTAGTAGACATGTTGCACTCCTGGAATGTAGATCATCATCAAGGTATTAATGTGTCGGTGTCAAATTATGCAGTAATGCATTGAGCAAAGAAATGGGATCAATTGCAAGATACCTTAAGATTTCTGTAAACAGGCTTTCCGTAAAGATGGTCAAGACCAAGAATATAGCGATCAATCATTCCAGCAGAATTACAGGCAGGTCCAAGATCACCTCTCACAGAACAATTCACCTGATATTTAAGTTGAGAACAGTGCAAGCATTATGACGTAGATATATTGAATTCCCAGATCAGCAGCATATTTTGATGAGTGAATTTAAACATGAATAAGCAGGTAAAGTTAATAAGCATTACAAAACTATCTACATTAGGAACGCGCGGATCATATAACTATTATAAACATTGGATCATCCATCAGCTGTAGCATGAACAACCACATCTACATTCCCTCCCTAACCTTAACTAACAACAATCTTCTTTCACCATAATTTTTTGAATATTCTAGAAAACATGCAGGTCAAATACAAAACAAAAACTGGAGTAAATAGACGACTGTCACAAAGAGAGAGTGAGGGGAAAAGCAGGTACTGAGCCTACTCTCACCGTATAAATATTGCCACCATCAATTGGGGGCAAAGAAGAGGTTACAGCAAATTGCCAATCTGGCACATATAGACCATACAGTAACCCCGAGTAAAGTGCTAACAGTATTACTGCAACAAACCTGCATAAAAAAAATATATGCTAAGGAGAACTATTTGTAAAGTAAAGAGGAAAGGAAAACTACATAAAGAAAATATGAAATATAGTTTATTAATTGAAATAATTGATGAATATTAATACAATGCTGACAATGTAAAAGGAAAAAACCCTATTATTGAAATGTAGTTAACCGCTATTAACAAATTTAGCAAGGAACTTTGGAGAGTGCCTAGCAAGTAAAATGTACGTTTTAATTGTAACTTCTAACTACTGTGGCAGCAAATGGTTGTCTAAGTAATCACGCTTATTACACTAACCAAGGATGATTCTGGTCTTAAGAGAATCTTAATTGTGAAGCAGATATAGACATATGAGAGCCCTCAAATTGAATAGTGTGGAAAACAAAAAATGACATGAAAGCTTTACCAATGCGAGTAATAACTTTTGAAGAAACCTAATTCTTTCCATCGCCCAACTGGAAGCCAGATCTCACATAAAGCTGCAACAATGTATCCAATAGAGATCCTCTGGATTCGTAGAGCATCATATCAAATTAGTTAGTTATTCTAGCTGCATTTATGTGCACTGCAAACTTGGAATGAGCAATCATGAAAAGATTACCAAAGAGATGAAGTACCTGTAAAATGCCTAGCCAGCGTATTCTTTCAATGTCGATGCCATAGGTCATGGAAGTTATTCCATGAAAATAACCACCTGAAATGAACACAATATGTTCCAAATTAGTTAAAGAAGACAAGTTGATGATGCGATGCTATGCTACGCTATGCTATGCTATGCTACACATTTAGAAGGGTAGGATGGGAAGATAGATAGTATTACCTTGAAGAAGGATACCAAGAACAAAGAGTTTCAGTGCTCTAAGTAAGGCACTCCATGTAGCTTCTCTTCTCTGCAGCCTTCTCTGATGTCATTTTGATTTAAAAGGAGGGGAAAAATAAGAGAAGCGGCCCATAATGAATGCTATTTAGCTGCTGCTGCTGCTGCTGCTTGTAAAATGCAGTACTAGTACTAATTGAAAGAAACAAGCGAGTGAAGAAGAAGAAGAAGGAATGAATGAATGAATGAATGAATGAATACCTTATAAGCGAGAGAGAGTGAAACAGCAGCAATGAAGAGGAAGAAAGGCATGACGAGATCAGCCAAGTGAATACCGTTCCAGGGGGAATGAGCAATGATGGGGAAGATGGAACCCCCGTAATCAACCAACATCATCAGCTTTATGCATAAGCAAACAAGTACACACATATTTCATTTTTCATTTTGATTTGTTGCTGCTATTATTTAAATCAAACATGTGACTACTAGCAAGCAAAGCAAAGCAAGCAAGGGCGTTGACTAGAGTAATAACAGAATGAATCCAGAGAGGGTTACAAAAACAGAGAGGCCGCGGAAGACATCAAGGGAGACAACTCTGGCGGTGGGGCGTTGAGACTGAGTCGACTCGGAATCGGTGAGGAGCAGCGGCTGCGACTGTGGCTCCGCCATTTGCAGGTGCTTTGAAAGTTCCTTCCTTCCTTGATTCTTTTTTATTATTATTTTATATTATATTATAGGTGTTGTCTTGTCGCGTGCGTGACAGTGTAAGAAAGAAGAAAGAGGACCGAGTATGCGGCTGCAGCTCTCGTTGACAGCATGGCGCCAGCTGATTCGATCACTCCAACTTGATTGCCCCCAAACAAAGCTTGCCATTTGTTTGTTTTTCGCTTTTTCTGATTGGGCCTCTTCTTCTTTTGTGGGCTTTTAAATCTAAAGATTCATGAATTCTGAGTCCAAAGCAGGAGGGCTACCCACTGCTGTTTTGCAATCTCCACTGGCTGCACCGTATTTACAGGCTCATGTAGCCAGGCACTGAACAACTCACTTGGACTTCTTCCCTTGTTGCGGTTGCCGTCATCCTTACCCCGCTTTTTGGGTTTAGCCTCTACTCAAAGGAGCCCCTTTTTCTTCTTTTATTTAACAAACATCATTCTGGTCAGTGCAGACAACAAAACACAAGTACATCATCATCCACGCATAAGGGTGAAATTGATTGTAAGTTCAATGACTATGCATCTGCGAATTCCAAGTTCATTTTTTTTGGAATTCATTCAGGGATAATGCTCTTTGGTACGAAAAATAACGTGGAATTATTATTATAACTCGTCTCATCTTAATTTTGTGAATTATGGGCTGATAAAACAATAAAACAATTAATACAAATAAAAACCCTCTTCACACAACTCAAGATTTTAGGTATTCCTTTGATGTTCTTGGTAACGATTGGTGGGTGTCTCACGATAAAACTTAAAATTACTTTTATTTTTAAATATTTTTTTAATTAATTTGTATACATCTAAAATGAGAAATATAAGAGACTCTTTTGAGAGTGACAATTTATAAATTAATTTCTATATCTCCATAACGGAGAAATGCTAGGACGCGTTTCTGTTATCAATGTATCTCCGTATTTTTTGTCTCTGGATGCTTAAGAAACTCTACCTTAAATACCAATATCCCTTATAAACTAAAATAAAATAATATCAACCACTAATTTCCATACGATTAAGGTATCGGAGAAACACCTTTGGAGGCATGTGGTTCGCGAAATCTTTTAACATTCTTACGTTTGGTTTTAGTTTTCATTTCCAATTTCCATTATCAGAATTTCGTGTTTTTAAGTGAAAATTATAAAATCCAATTTCCTATTTTCACTATTTCTTTTATAAAATTTTGAAAACAAAAAATTATATAAACTAAATGAAAACTGAAACCAAACGCCAACAATCATAAAAGTTCCACTTTCCTTAATTTTCAATCTCACCCTCCACCGTGGGAATTGAACATTTTCATGGGAATGAAATGTTTCTAAAAATGTAAATAGACAAGTTTACCCTTATTTAAAATTAAAAATCTAATTTTACCCTCACATAATAATAATAATAATAATAATAATAATAATATTTTATGGAGTTGATAAAATAATTAATATTAAATAATAATATTATTATTAGTACTAATAAATAATTAATAGTAATAGTAATAAATAATAATAACTATTAATGTTAAATTAATGAAAATAATAATAAATTATAATTTTATGGGAGTTGATAAAATAATTAATACTAAATAATAAAAATAAATAAATAATATTATTAGTAATAATAATAAATAATTGATCATAATATTACTACATAATTAATAGTAATAATAATAATAATAATAATTTTTTTTTTGGGAGTTGAGAAAATAACTATTTGTTATATGTAAATTATATTTAGATATGGGTTTAATGTGTATAATGATCAATTTTTTTATATGTTAGGGGCATTTTTGAAAAAAAAATATTTTCAGGAATGTAGTGTCAATCAAATGCACGAATGATTAATTTTAAGGCATATTTTACAAGATTCCTGGCAATTTAATCTACAAACCAAACACATTTAAAAGTTATTTATGGAAAAATCATTCATGGAAGTAGTATTCTCCTATGAATGTTATTCCTAATAATGTTTACTGATTGCACAATCATACACCACCTTAAGTCTTTTGGTTGGACAACTTAATTTTCCTTTTTTGGTCAAATACAACTTAAGTTTGATTGTTCCTTTAGAATGTGTTCACGAATTGAGTTTTAGAAAAATCATAACTAAACCCTCAAAAGCTTTCCCTTCCCCTCCAAAACTTAACTCGCAAAATCTGAGTTGTGTTTCTTTATTTTTCGTCTAAAGTATTGATTTGTATTGTATATTGGGCTTTAAGCTCAACTAGGTACTACATATAAGGCAAATACCTCCGACGATAACCAATTCGCTCATAAAGAACCAGGGTAGAGGTGTCAGGTTACCGTCGGACACGCGAGCCGATGATAAGAGCAACGGTAAATGTTTGCATGAAAGGGCGCAAAAAACTTACCGTCGGCTCTGTCCGACGGTAAATTTCCACCAATATAAACTACTACGTCTTCACCACGAGCGAAACAGTCACATACGTTACCGTCGGACATATCCGACAATAAGGTACGTCCTAAATGACGCATTTTGCATAGTGTCATTGGATTTAGTGTATAGGGTATTACTGTCGAACATATCCGACGGTAATGTATATCCTAAACGCTGCGTTTGTATTCGACATGGAATACTGTGTTTGGTAAAATGGTTACCATCGGTGATGGTTAAGCCGACGGTAGCAGAAATATTTTAGCACCAAAAATTGGCACCACTTTTTTGGGTACCATGGAATATTTTTCATGAACCAACGGTAAGCTTCAAATATAAAATGCAGCATTTTGGGATACTTGTTACCGTCGGACATGTCTGACGATAATAATTTTAATAAAACATTGTGTTTTGTACATCGTTATTACCATCGGACCATGCACTTACCGTCGGTTATGTCTGACGGTAATGTCCAGACCCAACACTTAGTCGAATTTCATTTCTCTTATTCCCATTTTCTTTTCCCTTATTTTTCTTCTTACCCTCTTCCCTTCCTCCTTTCCTCCCTTCTCTTCCCTCACCACCACCACTTCTGGCAACTTCCATTACCTCCACTGCGCCACCATCGTCCTCTACAATCCCCACCCCCATAAACTTCCACCACCTCCTCCTCCACCAACTTCCACTCCTTGCTGTCGCTGCCTCCTTACTACCACCTTGCTACTACCACTACATTCACTGTCTCGTTGCTGTCGCCACTGCTAGGTTAGTATTACTTGTTATTTGATTTATTAAAATAATGATAATTAATTTTTTTAATTATTTTAATTTTTAATAATTAGTAATTAATTATTACTAGGATAGAGACTTAATTTATTAAGTTAGAGTTGTAGGATTGGAGTTGTATGGTTGGACTGGGAGAAGGAACACTTAGCGTTTCTTTCTGACATTGTTTGAATTGATGTGCTGACAACGGTGATTATATGTTGTTTGCGGAGATTGGAGGGTCTATTTTTAGAACGGTTTAGGAAATATTGTGTGGAACTAATGTATAATAAGAAGATTAAAGTCATTAAAATCATTAAGTTCACGTGCATTAATTATGTAACATGCATGTAGGATTTGTGAAAAAATGATTCCATCAAATAAATTTTGGATGTACGATAGATACTACGAGGATTGAGAAGTGATAAAGCCGGAATTTTTTGAGGGCGTCGACTACTTTTTTCAGACCGTTACACTTATTCATCAGTATATGGCAGAGCAAAACATTAGATGTTTGTGTTCTTTGTACAAGTGTTGTAGAATATTGGATGTTGAAATGGTTAGAATGCATCTGTATAAGAATGGGTTTGAGTCGCTGATAGGTGGATTTTATACCCTATTTTATTATTCTATAATTGAACATTGCATACTAAAAAAGTGTAATTTTAATGCTTAATTAATATGTTTTGCACATAATCATCTTTTGTGAGAAATTGAGAAAAATGCAATTTTAAGCACTACTTTATCTTAGAATTTAATGTGTAGATTTCTTTTGTTCTTTTTTAGTTTTCTATTTTAATTGCAGAAAATAAATTGTCAAGAGGATCATTGAGGATTTGAAGGAGATTTGATAAGATATAAATTTCAAAGAAGAGATTTGAAGAGAAGATTGAGACCAATAAATTCAAGATTAAATTCAAATTCAAAAAGATTTGGTCAAAGATTTGCTGAGGATTTTTAACGCTGACTTTGCCACGGATTTTGCGCCAAGATGGAGATTGAATCTCGATTTGACCTCAACTACAAAGTTGTAGATCTATCTCTTAGCTTTAATTGGAGATTTGAATCACCTCAATCCGATATCTGTAGCCGAAGTTATCGCGATTTTACTGATTGCTGTGCAAAAGTGCGAGAATTACTTCCACTTTTAGCCAATCCTCTACAAATAAATATCCTCTCTCAACAACTTGGAGAGAACTTCATACTCAGCCTCCACTTTTATTTTCTGCACTTTTCTCTTTTATTTTATGCACTTTAGGTTGATGTTAGTAGTGCTTAATTCTTAGTTCTTCAAGGATTTGCGAATTTCTACCGTTATTGCATTCAGGTTTTGTCACTTTAATTCTCTATTATTTTTCCACTCTCTTATTCTTTATTTATTATGAGTTTTTATCCTCCACTCATGGAGGAGTAGTTTCTTAATATCTTGCATGCGGTAACTCTAGATTAGGATTAATTCGAGGTCTTGTGCTTAATGTTTATTCATGATTTGTTCCGCCCTTGATTAGTAATATAGCGATCGCATGTTATTGGTTAGGGTTAATTCTAGGTTGATAGATCTTGACGATTGTAGGATTTATTGATTTAGGATTTGGGAACTTTTTGGGAAACTAATTAGATTTAATTAGGTTGTGCAATTGGAACATAATTGATATAGGTTTTTAATGCTGAGATCTTAGTTTTAATTCCTATATTAATAAATGCTTAGGGGATTGACGATCGTAGTCTCTTAGGTGAATTGCGTATTAGTTAGAGATTTCAACTAATAAACAACATCCCTCCTTATGAATAATTAATTAGGAACCAATGACAATTAATCATTGATCTAGAAACGCCGTATGCAGGGTATTGCTTTTTATTATTATTGACTTACTTTCGTTTTGCTCTCTTTTTATTTATATTCAATTAATTCAACCCCCCCAATTTAGTGTAACTTTTAATTGGTTCTAATTGCTTCCTTGAGAGACGACCTAGGTTAGCCCCCTTTACTACGTTTTTGGGGTTAATTTAGTGTTATAAATTATTATTTGATTGCACATTAAAATTAACGACGTTTTGGTGTGTGTCAGTCGCATTAGTGGATATGGACTGACCACGGAGAGGTGGATGTTAGTAGTGTCAATGAGTTCAGTAGGTTGCATTACAAAGGGGGAAGTACAAGTCACACACGTATTGAACAAGATGATAAAACAGAAAATTTTCAATTTAATAATAATGATAGATTTGTAGAAATGGTTAACGATACCTTTGATGGTAATATGCTTGATGAAGAACCTAATATGGATGCTAAATTTTTTTATAGTTTATTAAAAGAAGCAAATACTTCAATATGAGAAGGATCTGTCCATTCAAAATTATCTGTGACAGTTACGATGTTGACTATGAAGTCAGAGGCTAATTAATCTGAAAAGTCATTTGATCAGTGGCTTTCGTTCATCAAAGAACAAACACCGCCAAATAATGACATACTGACAAACTTTTATCAAGCCAAAATTTTTTTCTCTAAACTTGGCTTGTAGTCCATAAAGATTGACTGTTGTCGAACGGGTTGTATGGTGTACTATGTGGATGATGCGACCTTAACTGAATGCAAATTTTGTGGCGCTGCTAGGTTTAAACCTAAAAGAGTTGGTCCAGGGAGATACAAGAATTTTACTTATAAAAGAATGCATTATTTGTCATTAATCCTAAGACTGAAAAGATTGTTTGCCTCAATGAGTTCAACACCGCACATGAGATGACATTTTAAGAACAAGAAAAATGGTGTTCGCATGACTCACCCGACTCATGGAGAAGCATGGCAACACTTCGACCGAGTTTATCCCGACTTCGTCGCAGAACCTCAAAATGTCTAATTAGGTCTTTGTTCGAATGGGTTTGCTCTTAACAATCAATTCAGCAAACTGTACTCATGTTAGCCTGTTATCGTTACATCATATAATTTGCCTCCTGAAATATGCATGAAAGATCCTTATTTGTTCTTATCGTTACCATTGATGCATGTTTTCAGGATGTTTTAAGGAGAATTTGGTGATCAATGCTCCGACAAAATATTTCCGTCATGGTTTGCAAATTATGTATGTGTTTAACTTCTTTATATTATATACTTTAACCAAACAAAAGACTTTATATCATAATCGATTAAGTTTAACTTACTTTTAAAATGTATTTTTTTAGGTGCAAAATTATTCTAGTAACAATAGTAACTTGATGAGTTTAACATGGGGATCGATGAACAAAGCGATTAGTTGACTCATTTATTTTGTTAATGGATACAAGTTTCACATATCTAAATGGGCAACTACTCAAAAGACAACAATTGTGGTGTTTGTGTCAATGGTGAATATTCTAATAATGATAAAACAAGCAATGATTGGTACAGAGTGCTTAAAAAAATCTTATATTACAATACGCACACGATGGCCCATCTAATCGCGTTGTACTTTTCTGCTGTGATTGGTATGATCCTTCCCCAAATGGAACACGAACCCATCCGGATTACAGCGTTACTGAGATTAATCCTGTAAGGCAGTATATGCGGTATGATCCATTCATTGTTGCTGAAAGAGTCAAACAAGTTTATTACGCTAGCTATCCAGGAGTTACTCAATCAAGCTGGAAAGTTGTGATCAAAAGCAAACCAAGTGGTCGAATTAAGTTCGATGACATGCAATCAGCGAAGCAATCATCATATGATCAACCGTATCAAGTGCTGGACCCAATCCTTGCAACAATAGTTGTTCAGACAATAAATACAAACACATTGTAAGCTACAAAGGACGAACCAGAAATACTTCAACTTTCTAACCTCTATCAACATTCAACTGATGATGTCGACAATGATGGGGAAGAAGAAGAAGAACAACAACAATAACAACAACAAGAAGATTTTAACGACCAACTAAATTTTGAAAACGACGATGATAATGTTTACCTTTCATCGTCAGACTAGCTGTGATTTGTAATTATTTAAAAATTTTAAATATTAAATTTATTTTGTTATTACTATTATTATCTTATACAATTTAATTGCTTAATTTTTATTTAATATTTTAGTATTAATTAAATAAATATTTAATTAGTTATTAAATATAAATTTCTATATATTTATAAATTACAAAAAATATTTATTAAATTAAATTTTATAATTTATTAAATTACATATTTATTAATATAATTATATAATTTATTATGTAAATAAATAATAAAATTTTAATTTTTTTAATATTTAATATAAATTTTTAATTATTAATATTTAATATATAATTTACCGGGCTGACGGTAAAGGAATAAAATAGTAATATCTTTACCGTCGGTAGTGGCCGACGATAAAGGAATAAAATATTATTATCTTTACCATCTGTTAATGCCGACGGTAAATGAATAAAATATTAATATATTTACCATCGGTCAGGACTAACGGTAAACCGGTTCAAATGTAATTAGACATGAACTGGTTTTTGTCGATTTATTTTGGCGGTAATTACCGTCAGTAGTCATTGTCCGACTGTAAATCGATTACTATTGAGCACTTTACCGTTGGTCAGATGTCCAAAGATAACTCCGACAGTAACGTCAAAAGTTGACGGTGATCGTGCAATTTTTCAACGGTAACGCTGACGGTAATGAATTGATTTCTTGTAGGGTAAGAAAATATAAGAATATAGAGACATGACGACAGAGGCATAAAAAATAAGAGGATAAATCAGTTTTGTATTCTGTTTGGTGACAATGTACAAGACACTTTGTATTTATATTTTGCTTAGTTTAATAATGACAAGACAAAAAATACACTTTAAATAACTTAAAATACTCTTATTGCATTAATTTAAGAGAGAAAAATACATTATCCTAATTTAAAAAGTTGTGTCCCCTTCTTTTCCCCATGTCCCAGTAAAATAGAGGTACAGAAAATATACAATTTTTTTGTCTTATGACACAAATTTTTGTATTTATCTCAATAAACAAACACGATTTTTATAATTGTGTCTCAATATTACTGTCTTTTATGTGTCCTATTTCACCTGTGTAGTTTTCGTTGAGCTATGGAACCTTTCATCGTTGTCACTTTTTCATTTCTTTATGTGAAATCAAATAAAAAACAAAAATAATTTATGGCTCCAAAATGCAGTTTTAGTATAATGTAAATCTTAAAAAAGAGTTTTTTTTAAAAAAATAAAAATTCAATAGTCAATATATAAATAATACTATATTTTCTATTTTCAAAAGTAATTTAATTTTAGATTTTTAGATAATTCCCAGCTTTCTTACAAAAGATAATGCAACAACAGAGTAATTTAATTTGTTAGTGTTTTGGTTAAATAAAAATTAAATATATAGTTTTTCACCTTTGATTTATAATTTTTTGATTTGATTTATATTTGAAAAATATATCTGATCATTAAAATAAAATCCACTTCAAAGTTATATAAACCAATTAACTGTTGGGCATTGTTATCATTTAATAAAATCTTATCATGTTAACAAAAAAGTTTGACTCTCTTTTATTACTTCAAAAGTTATATATACAAGATAATTTAATTGAACGATAGTGTAAGAAGTTATAGTAATTATTAAACTCATTAATCATTCTATATTACTACATTTAAACTTGAATGACTAATTAAAATAATCTACATCAATATCATTAAATTTTATGCATGGAATATCTAATATTATTATTTAAATGATGTTTTGGATTGTCATTAATGATTTATGAAGTCAATTTGTCTACATGAAACTTTAATGACTAATTAAAATAATTTAATTACTAATATTTAATTTTATTCATAAAAAATAGTAGTATATAACTTAATTTATTATTAAACTATATTTTATATTATCATCACTTATCTACGTTTTTTTTGTTACATCATTAATGTTTTATGTAATCAATTTTGTTTTCGTGGTAGACAATTTGATCTCATTTTTAAAGGTTTTGGGTTAGAGACCTGAGAATGAAAAAATATATGTTGGGAGGGGCGGTCATAATATCCTGAGATGAATTAGTCGGTCTCACTAGTAGTAGATTCTATATAGTAAGAAACTAAACAAAAATTATATTATTATTTTTTTATCAAAATTATCAGTATATATATGAATAATCTAGTTCGAGCCAAGTTGACCTACTACGAGAGTAAAATTCTCTCTAACACTAATTTTTTTTTTCATTTACAAGACTCAAATTTTCGTGAAAGAGAGAAATTTTAGAATTGATGTTTCGTGGGGTTAAGATTTGGAAAAAAAAAATCATCTTACTTGTTTTTTAATTTTATAAAATTGGTTTGTAAAATTATAATTCAATTTTTGTATATCATTTTATACATAAAAATTAAAATTAAAAATTTTAATTCTTTTTTTAAATTCTAATTTCATGAGTCAATTAAAACTGCGAAGTTAATTGTCTCTATCTCCTCCATTAAAGCCTACGACTCTATAATTTTTATAATTCTCTTAGCGTTGCAATATTTTTTTATGAGTTTAATTTATATGCAATACTATAAAACTTACTTACATTGTTATCCAATCAAATATTATCACATAAGTAAAACTAGTTAATTCTCTCACTTACTATTTTTTAGTCATACTTATAAAATAATTTGATTGGATAATGATATAAAGAGCTTTACACAATTAATAGATAATTATTAAACTGTGTATTTTATATATATAAATTGTAATTTGTTAAAGATAAAATTGAAAATTAAATCATAAATTTTCATTGATATGTGAGAACAATGAATATTATTATTGACCAACATTTTGGATCCCAAAAATCAAATAATTTGGATTAGATGTCCATTCTTTCAAATAGCTAATTTTGACCATTTATAAAATATATGGTTAAGATTCATTCATCTGACTTTCATATATAATAACCTTTTTCATTGTAATCATACGCAAAAGCATGATTGTTAAACTCTCGAGTTAATTTATAAACTCTTATGAGTTTTTTGATTCTACATTATAAAATGAGTTAATACTCATGTAAACTCTTTGATAAATTTATACAAGTTTAAGTAAACTCTCAATTTAATTAACGAGTTTATGAGTTAAAATTTACCTACGAGTTTAATTCAGCATGTACAAATTGACAACTTTGTTAGATTCTTAACTGACTTTGTTTATGTTAGACAATATTTATTAAGATTATTAAGTTAATTTTATATATTTATCATAATTAATTAAGTTATGTTTTATCGAATTATAAAGTAATATATGTACAGAATAAAGTATAACATAACAACAAAATATTGTGCATTAAAGTATATTTTATGATATTTTTTTCATTTATTTTATTTTAAAGTTAAAATTATTCAATTTCAATTATAAATATAATATTTAATCATGTTTAATTCTTAATTTTATTGCTTATAACATATTTTTTTTTACATATGTAAACTCTTACAAATTTATGAATCAATGTTTTGCAAGTTTATTATAACTCTCAGATTTGACATCCATGCATCAAAGTAACACAAACCATGGTAAAAGTTCCAAATGAGAATAGGGTTCGTTTTGTGCGGGGTGAAGTCATCAAGTGGCCAAATAGTTTTCACCAAAATTAGACAAAACAAATAGGAGTAAGTCTGATTTGAGGCAGATTTTATGGTTGGCTCATTCACTACCGAGTAATGAAACACTCCCCACATCACCTCTTTCAAGCGAAAATACCACGGGAACGAAGGAAGGAACCAACCATAACGCCTCAAAACGCAAATAATTTTGCAACTTTTGTCAAGCACTCTGATTGAGGAATTGATAGGATAGGGGAAGCCTTTGATTTCAGGCACCATTAATCCGAGCATTAATAGGAAATGGAGTTTAAGATTAGAGTGATGAAAAGAATAGAATTCTATGATTTAATTATAGGAGTAAGTGAGTAACTATCTACGGATGCAATTATAGAGTCTTAAGATAATTTTTGGCATGCAATTGGGAGTATCTACTACTTACTACACAAGAGACCCAACTGTACAAAGGGAAAGTTGAAAGAACATGCCGTTTTTCTAGGTACAAGAACAGTCATCGATAGCCATATTTAAAAATGCATAAATTAAATTTCTGTTGCTCCAATTAAGACTTAAGAGAGAGGAAGGGTTATGAAGGATAAAAAATCCGAAAATTAAAAGAAGCGATAGTTTCTGAAGAAAAATTGTAAAAGAAAGGGTGTTGTGCCAAGTTAAGTGATTGAAGCAAATTCTATTGTTGGAATAAAATAATAAAAAAAAATTAATTTTGCATCGAAATGGATTATGCTATGTATCTCATCATAATATCAATTTTGTTTTTGCTTGTAATATGAAAAATGGGACTAGAAGAGCAGAGTCTCGATGCTGGACTTCTTTGGCATATGACAGATAGGGCATGTTTGGAGGAAAGCCTCACATGCTTTGCAAGAACAGAGGTGCCTGCAAGGAAGCAACATAATGCACGACCTCCGTGAATTACACTTGCTGCAAATCATTTGTTCCAAACCACAGGGCACTCTGTTTTCCCCTTTTCCTTCTTCTTCTGCCGCCTTGTTCCTCCTCCTCCTCTTGATTTCGTCGCAGAACGACTCTGCGTCTTCCGTTTCCACCCCATTCTTCTTCTTCTTCTTCTCCTTCTCCTTCTCCAAGGAGTTGTGGAGGGACAGCACAATGGCCTCCTTCTCCTGAGCCACTCTCCGCCACGATAGATTATCGGCCTCTAATCTTGCCAGAAATTGTTCAAGCTCCGCCCTCCTGTTGGCCGCTTGGGCGATTTGTTGGTCCTTTAGGCCCAGCACACGAGCCGCATCCGATTCGGCTTTATTCAGCAACGCGGCCACTTGTTGCTTTCTCTGCTCTTGCAACATTATCCCCAGCCTCTCGCTCTGCCAATGTCAGGAATTAAACAATGAATAAAAGTGGCATTCGATTCCACAAAACGTGAAGAATGTGCTAATCTTGTTGAATACCTGTGACTTGATGCAGTGGTCGTGAAGGCTGGTGTAGGCATTGGAATTAGGAGCGGGCTGCAGATGGGAATTGAAATCCGCGGTCATCAAATCATGGGAGGCGCACAATGGGCCCGGGTAGGAATACAAGTGCGCTTGGATCGCCATAACGGATCCAGCTAGCAATTGCGAGACATGGATGGGTGCAGTATTGTTTCATTTATTTATAGCTATGAAACGGGGGTGGGGTGGGGTGGGGTGAGGAATACTTCATAAATTTGACAATTAAAACGCAGAGATGGAAATAAATTAATGGATAGATTTTGAATGGAAACACTACTCCTCTCTCTACATTAATTAACTTTCTTCCTCTTTTTTCTCAATTTATGGTCTAAAGGGGGCATTCAAGGACTCTGGGACACATGCATTTTTTGTGACTAAACTATCCATCGGTTTTGTTTTGCCTTTTCAGCTTTTCTTTTGAATGAATTCCGACTGGCCTCTCTCAACTTAAACAAAATAGTACTATGAAACAGTAAAATAATACTACATAACACACACACATTTGTCAGCAGCTTCGTTCTTTGGAAAGCCTGGGATTTACTGCCCAAAACAATATAACCAATGACAGTTTCTATGCTTATTGAAAAATTAATTATTTTAGACAGAAATCCTAGAAGAATATTATTAAATAGAAGTATATTAATTAAAAACGTGTAACGAATCAAAAAAATATTAATAAAAAATGCATAAGATTATTTGACAAAAATGCAAAAGTTGGCAAAAATATGCTAATTAAAGATTTATTCTACAAGTAAAATTTTTAACTATCAAATTGCAACTAATTATTTAAAAAATCTTTCACGTTAACTTTTTTAAGAAAATATTTCAAATTCACTGATGTGCTTCATATATTACTCTAAAAAGCTCTTAACAAGTACAGTGAATTAGCTAAAACTATATAAGACATTCCATGTATATAACAAATTTAAGATAATTTTATTTTGTATTTATTACCGTAAGATATTTACAAATATGAGAAGTACATTAATTAACCCTAGACGTTGAAGTTTGACTAAATGTCCATACACACACACATATATATATTGTCCTAATATACTTTTGATTACTTATTACCTGAAAAAAATGAGTTGAATAAGAAAATATATTAAAAATATTTATTACTACATATTAAAATTTTACAAAAATAATGTTTTATTTATTATTGTTAGCAGAAAACATATTTAAGTTTTTTTTTTGGTTTGCTCGCCTAGTGATACCAAGCTGCTTACCACTTGGACCAACTCTCGTTAATTGAAAACGTATTTAAGTTTTAACATTAATATTTGAGCAACGACTTCAAGAATAAAAGAAATGTCCTTACTCGGTTGGTTGGTGGATGATTTGTAAAATTATATGTAAATGCTAAATGAGATCAAAGACATGTCATCTTAGATTAGGTTGAACCTTTTTCTTGGTCTAAACTTTTAAAATAATAATAAAATAGTTTTTACTTATAGTACTTTTTTAAGTCAGTGTGTAGGGCTAAACAACGGGTCAAAGCAATCCACCAATCTGTTGACCCAATCTAATCCCCTTTTAGGTCGGGTCAGGTAAGGTTAATGGGTTGCATCCGTCTGACCCGTCACTTGTGTAATCTGGTGTTGGGTCCAAATTGTGAGATTTGATCCTACCCACAACCTTGCTGACCCACCTTTTTATTTTATTATATAATTATTGTTATTTTTTTATTATATATATATATATTAAAAAATATACATATATATATATATCCTTTTTTTATTAGATTTATAATTTTTTTGACCTAAAATCGTCACTCGCCAACCCGTCTCGGACAAATTGTGGGTTTGGTGGGTACCAAATCAAAAAGTGTGAAAAATGACTAAACCTGATCCATGTACACCTGTTTGAATTGAATATTAAAACCTTGATTTTAAATTAAAGATTTTATAAACTTGATTTTGATCAAAAGTGAGTTTAGTATAACATAAGTTATGTTTATAAATATTTATTTTAAAAGTAAGTTTGAAAAAATAAATGTTATTTAGATAGTGAAGAAAAAAAATATTGCATGAATTTCCTTTTATTAAAAAAAAAAAGCTAGTATAACAACAAAACTATAAGTTTGTCTTTTATATAGTATAATTTTTTTATTCTTTAAAAAAGCCCTTACAATAAGCTGAGTTTAATGGTAGAGTGTTCTCTTTTTAACCCATTTTTGAATCTTAGTTGTACTTTCTATGGTCTTCTTGCAGGTTTGTTACATATACCAAGCTGAGTTGTTGGCCATACTTGCTTGTAAGCTATATATAGTTTTCTTGAAAGAAGTTAATTCATAGCAACATCACGCATGACTTCAACTGGAACAAGATAATTGACCTTGCTTTGAAAATAAGGTGCATATGGCCACAATTATTCTCAATTCAATCAATTATGCATATTTCAATCATGTCGCTGTACAGTTTTTGTGAGCACTACTACAACTTAACTGTAGTTTCATATTGCTTCCTAAGCGATGGAAAGCGTGTATAGACCTTATCGTCCACCAAAAGCCAAAAGGAGAACACGTAATTCTATTAGGTATATACCTTTTTTTGGGAGGGAGGTGGTAGGGAAGGGAGCCATCAGGCAAGAGTGCCATAAGAAAATTTTAATCATTAAATTTGACATAAATGATAAAAATTAACATACAAAAATCATATAATTTTTAAGTAATTATTTATGTAACATCTAAATACTTTTTAATCTTAATCATCTATATATGATTATATAATCACGATTTAGTAATTATTTCACTGGAGTCTTACATATATTTAGTACTTAAAACTAGAGAGTTTACAGGGGCATGCACAAATAAACAAAAATGTGATTTCCCATGCATCCTTTAGGGTAATTATCCACTTTTACTAAATTTTTTATTTTTAATAATTTTTAGAATTAAATTCATTAAATTTTGTTATAATTTCATGATATAATATAACATATTAATGTATCATATGATCTGATGTGATAAATTAATATTTTTAATGTAATATTGTAGAGAAATGTATCATAAAGTCAAATGATTTGTAAATCTCTAAATTTTATTAATAAATTGATTATTTTAATGATTTGACTAATAAAAAATTTATTAAAATCATATAAAACGAGAAATGATGACAAAATTTGATGAATTTAGTTTAAAAAATTGTTAAACATAAACAAAAATTAATAAAAAAGATACTTATCCATAAAACACCTGAGAAACAACCTAATAAAAAAGATACATGTGAAAGTTCTAATAGGCTCGGTTTTAAATTAGTAAATTAAAAGCAAAAATATCAGTGTAAGAATCGCTCCTCAAAAGAATTACAGGACATGTATGGTACTTTATCTCTGTGGAACTTTGGACGTCATGTTGGACCTATCTTTTTGGAACCCCACACACACGCGCGTAAAAGCCTCCCTCCTCCACTCTCCACTCTCCACTCTCCACTCTCCATTACCATGACCCTGAGTCCTGACCCTGACCCCACCCCACTTTGGACCTTACGGTGGAATCCCAAATCACGGAAACATCATAGTAATAATTAAGTAGTAATGTTATGTCAGCTAGTACCACAAACACACAAAACTCTGCATCATTTCCCCCAGGTAGTAAAAAGGCCTTCGTCATCATCTATAGTAGCATTTTATTTTAATAGTATATTTATTTATTTAATTGATTATTTTTTTGGAAATTAACATAAATTAGTTTTGGTTAGTGATTTGGAAGCAGAGTGGAATTAAGTGAGAGCAGGAATTAAGGGTTGAGCACATCTGAATGTGAGTGTAGATAGATGGTCATGAAATGGTGAGTGGTGATGGACCCCACATGCAGGCCACCCATGAACTCATGTCATGATGATCACTGCGATCATCCATTCTGTTCTGTGCAACTTCAACCAAAGGCGCAATCCGTGTGAACCAACTTCAACTTCAACTTCGAGTCGTATTTTGAGACTTTTGATTTTGTACTATCACAAAACGTGTCTGTGAACCTAGCTAGGATTTGAAGGTATTTGGTTGAGAGAGATTAAGGACAGGGCTGGATCCCTTGATGGTCTCATTCTACGGTCCAGTTAGTTTATGTATACAAACATCACACGATGGAAGAATTAGTTAGCTAGCCATCAATCTATCCTCAAACTCAATATTCTCATATTTTCTCAAGGTTTCTTTTATAAATTTTGAATGTAAGAGACTAATAGCATGTCCAACCGTCACTATTTGAAGTCCCTCTTCTCACAAATCAAAGAGGGACAAGGGACTATGCCGATGCAGGAGGGTATCTCAATGTGATTCAATCCCTCTAAACAGTGACTATGAATGGTCAATAACAAATTAATGTCATGTGCTTATGTTTAAAAAAAATAAAGAATAAATATTTAATTTTATTATAATATTTAACATATAAGACCATAATAGAAATTAAAATTGATCTCTCCGAGAGAAAAAAATACTCTTTAGACCATGTTTATCTTTTATTATTTAAATTTTACATTTTAATATATGAGACTCAGAGTTGGTCCCTTCTGTCGAGATGCTATATGAGTACTCCATGCTATAGGCAGCTAAGAATTGTACTTTAGCATTTGGCCCTCCTACTCCACTACGAGTTTGTTTGTGTTGAAAAGAACTTTCATTTATTTATTTATTTATTTATTTATAATCATATCCATGTATCTGTCTATCTCTGACATGGATACAGGGTAAAATTTTAAAGCAGATGCGGTTCAATAATGCCTTAGTGGAAATCTCAAGAGTGTGTGTGTGTGTATATATATATATAACTGGAAAGTTGGTGGTGGATTGTTATTCGTCCGTACATGTATGCATTGCCAGAAACGTTGCCGTGGGAGTGACCAGCAAGTTCCGTGGTCTTTTGCTCACAACAATCAACTACCCCTCTCTTTTGTTCCTTTTATAGCTAGTCAATCACGGTTTCAACATCATCTACTCACCTACGTACGTTATGATAATGCTTTTTTTTTCCTCCTTTCTATCTTTATATAAATATTAAGAAATTAATCAGTATAGAAGAATAATGTCGGAGTTGGACCATTGTGTTGTGAATGTCATTTCTTTACTGCATATATATATAATGCATCAATGTTTAAGTATATAACAAAAAAATTGGTAGGTGGGTGTAATACATACAAAATTGATATTGCCTTCGAGTGTATGCTTTTTCCGTGTCACTAGCTAGATATATATATATATATATATATATATATATATATATANTGTCTGTGTGTGTGTTTTTGCGTTGGTTTCTCAAATTCATATTTGTGTATAGCGGGGTTTTCAAACCACCGCTAATTATTTTGCAGCGGTTATTTCAACCATTGATGAACACAGTGCAAAATGGTTTGCTAACACTCAGGATTGCAACGGAAAGCAAATCGCTACAAAGTGTATTTAGTGGCAGTTTTAATCGCCACAAAACCCTGTTTTGAATTGCTACAAAATTATTTTTTTCTTATAGTGATAAAATATTACATCATAAAATGATAAATAAATTTAGTTATAAAAATTATTAAAAATAAATAAATTAAATAACAAAAATATTTATCTTATAAAATATTTGAGAAATCACTTATTTCTCTCTCTATATACATATCCAATTTAGTCTTCTTTAGATTAAAAGAGGAAAAGGACAACGTAACGTACATACGTGTTTGAATACAAAACTTTAGTCGGCTAACATATCTAATATATCTTATACATAGTTCACAACTTCCGACCAAAGAAAAACCCAATTTTTAATTTTTGTCACATTTTGCTCAGCCTCGGCGTGAAGCTAATTGATTGTGACGCTATTCATATTTCCTTTGCAATCAGAAGAAGCAAATGCAGTAGCAAACACGTCGGTTATAACGTGCTTCATGAATTTCCATGCCTTTTCCGGAGGTGAAACATGAGGGCAATTGCATATATAGCTCACAAAAAATCAAACGTACGGTAGGAATCGTAACTAAAAAGGATATAAATAGAAGGTATAAACGAAATCGTAACTTATTAGATAATAATATAGATAGTGTCGTAAAAGGTTTAAAGTTGATTGTGAAAAAAATATAAAAATAGTGAAAATGGAATCCCCAGACAGACATAAGAGAGGGGAGGCTATAAGTAAGTAAGCTATTTTGTTGTGTGGTTGGAAATAGATTAATTGGGTAGTGGGATCACGTCAGGGATTGATTTGCTTGCTTTCTATCTATCTAGATTGGAGACCGACACACGCAAGTCATGTGAATTTTGTTCTCATCTCAATCCTGTGGTGGAATATTGCATGCTTTGCTCCCACACATGTTCGTGTTGTTTCTATGCCTAACTCGTGCGTGCTTGCGACCCTTGACTCTTTAAGTATTACCAGTCAAGTCATATATATATGGTGTGGATAATCATATCATGGATGGGTGATCGATGATCCTCGTTAAATGAACCCTTATTGCCTCCTTCAACGCCCGTTTCCGGCAAATTGGCTAGTTCACAATACAGAGAGCAACTTTGACTTCTCTCTCTCTCTCTCTCTTTACTCAGATTTCAAGGCTTAATTAATTAGGAGGATTATGAGGGGGAAAGTTCATAAATGATAAAATAAAAGGGTCCTTTAATCTTAATCATGAAGATGCAGATATATATGGGACACATAGCTACGAACGTATAACCATCCACCATATTATTGACCAAGCAAAGCCTTTGTATCCATTACCTTTATTTACCAAACTTCTCTATCTAGCTAATTAATTAGTGATACATACATACATACATACACACATACATACACACATACATAAAATTAATCTTCTACAGTCTATCAGAGGAAAAACTAATATCTGAAATGAGTTTATTTGGATGTAGCTAGCACTACTCTCCCGTCTGCAGGGAACTCAGATGGCTGGAAACATCAGTTTCAACAAAAACCAAATAATATTTTGTCAGTCAAGTTATTTTATATGAGTTATTCATTCCATAATTTATTATTTTTAATTTGAAACCAAAGACGACTTGGATCAAATTAATGTTACACAAGAAAATTAAAAGAAGAAACAACACTATTGTTGTTTGGTACGAACTAGGTAGGAAGCGACGCAGCACGACGATGTTACGAAAGGACTTAAACTTAGCAGGACGAGGTTGGTTTAAAACGTCACAGGAGAGGGAACCACGAAAAAGAGTACTCTTTTGAGTCTTCAAATTTATCCTCCTAAACTTTTTTTTACTATTAGATGACAGAAAAAAATAATTTAATTTTTATCTCATTTAATAATTATAAAGTTCAAAAAGATGAATTAAAAGACTCGAATATTAATCTAAAAAAAAAAATTTGGCACAAAAGTAACCTTTTTCACCTGCTCCAAAGCTTCATTGCTGATGTAAAAGTTTTGGATAAATAATTCAACAAATTCAATGAAGGTTAATATATTATTATTAAATAGATGAAATTGTTATATATATATATATATATATATGAGAAATAACAATAATTTAAAAGAAAAATGATATTTGTACACTAAAAAATAAAGAGACATTTAATACCTTGTGAGAGAAATAGAAAAGGTAGGGAAAAAAGATAAGTAATAATTTCAATGTATTTTATGAATAAGGTGTTGGAATGTTCAAGATGATAAAGTGTATAAATAACACACCTCAATTCAAAAATCGAATAACGCGAAACAACTTGGACGAATGGTAATGGTTCTTATGAGAAGGAGGATACAAATTCAATTTTCAAAAAGTCCACTTCAAAGATGGGGTAACCCACTTGTTAAGGGAGGACTAATCATTAATATTCTATTTTTCAAAATTACGAGAACAATATCGCTCAAAATTTTATTATAAAAACATCATTAGCTACATTTTCATTGTTATCACAAATATTATTTAGTATCACTAGGCATTTTTTTTCAAGAAACAAATACACTGACTTATAAAAAAGAACTACACAGATTTCATTTTGGTCTACGAAAAAACATGTTTTCTTTTTTTATTTTGCTTTGATCAACAATAAACAGGTTTGTGTTTTTGAGTTTATTTTTTTGTTATGATAAACGTTTGTTTTTGGTCGTGATCAGGTTTGTTTAAAACACACATATATCTGCAAAGTTTCAATTTTTGAGCCCATTCAGAAAGAGAGAAGGGGCAAGAGGCGTAGCCCTCTCACAGACCACAAATTTTAAAACTAATTACAGTAGTTATGGCATCCAATGGCCCATCAAACCTTTTAAAAACTCAAACCACTCCTGAATCATGGGCCTCGAAGATGAACGAAAAAGGAATAATTATTAATTAATTACGGCTCGTTTATAGCATAAGGCTGATAAAGACCATACAACTTTTAATATTACACAGTATTTGATATGTATAAGATATTTCATTACATAAGATAATATTATCATAAGAGAAATGCTCCATGTACACCCATAAACTATACACCCGTACACACACCACACTTTTGTACGTTATTATGCGCAATTAATGATAATTATACGTATAGTATATAATTATACACAATGCACACGCCCCAATCCCAGATTCATTCTCGTCATCGTTTTCACCCATCGTCTTCAACCTCTCATCGTCGTCGTCGTCATCGTCATCCTCTGTCATTCTCTCATCCTCTCATTCTCCTGTTATCTTGATTATCATTATCACCATCCTTTCTTTGATTATCATTTCATCATCGTCATTCAATTTTCTATTATGTTTATCATCATCATCGTTTTCATGATTTTTTTCTTTGATTTCCATGGAGAGTTTTGTTCTTTGACGTCTCTGTGAAATTTTAATGTACTGAAACTTTATACGTTCTAATGCTCATTCATTACTAACATACATAGGACAGAAAATTGAATGTGCAAACTTTAAATGACCGTATGTGCAAACATTAAATGGACGTATGTGCAAACATTATTCACAGGTGACAGGTTTTGTCTTTGTTGAGGAAGAAGATGTGCATTTTAGCACATTTTCAACCTTTCAACAATTAATGAATAACTATTATAAATATTTTGACACAATTTTTTACATATTGTCATAATAAACATTAGATGGTGTGATATAAGCATTATGTGCAAACATTAAATGAGCGTATGTGCAAACATTATCCACAGGTCACGGGTTTTGTCTTTGTTGAGGAAGAAGATGCATTTTGGCACATTTTCAACTTTTCAACAATTAATACATAAATATTATCAATATTTTGACACAATTTTTTACATATTGCCATAATAAACATTAGATGACATGTTATAAGCATCATGTGTTTGTCACAAATGCATAAAAATGCAAAATTTGATGTATTGTAGAATTGTGCAAACTTTAAATGGACATATGTGTAAACATTAAATAGGCGTATGTGCAAACATTATTCACAGGTGACAGGTTTTGTCTTTGTTGAGGGAGAGGATTTGCATTTTGACACATTTTCAACCTTTCAACAATTAATGCATAAATATTATAAATATTTTGACACAATTTTTTACATATTACCATGATAAACATTAGATGGCATGCTATAAGCATTATGTGTTTGTCACAAATGCATAAAAATGCAGAATTTGATATATTGTAGGATTGTGTAAACTTTAAATGGGCATAAATGCAACATTAAATGGGCGTATGTGCAAACATTATCCACAGGTCACAGCATAAGTCATGTATATCTTCTTCCTGTCAATTATGCTTTGTTTTTTTGTTTTGAACTTCTTTCTTTTTTAGTTAAAAGATGATAAGAAGTAGCAACATCTTCAATCACTCATCTCTCTAACAAATCCTAGATCTTGCGCATGAGATCCCAGAGAATGACGAGGTCGACGATGTCGAAGAGAACGACGAGGTCGAAGAGAACGACGAGGTCGAAGAGAACGACGAGGGTGAAGAGAGCGGAGAGCAATAAATAGTGAAAATTTTCGAGAAAGAGAATGAAGATAAGGAACGTGAGTTCACGCGCGTGTTGGTGAGAGTGGGAGAAAGAGTGGATGAAACGGTTATTTTAGGGGGCCAGTGTATTCTAATACTAGTGTATATATGGTGTATGAAATATGGGTGTACATGTAGCATAACTCTATCATTAATTATAAAAAAACAAGTCTAATGAATAGTACAAATTTAATTAAATATATAATTAAATAGATTCTTTAACTAGTTAAACTTAATAAAAAATATTAATATTCAAATATTTTTTATTTTTTATTATAATTGTTTTAAAAAATTCTTTATATATATATAATTATATATAGTTTTACTAAATAATATCAATTATTTATCATATTTTTAATAAGTATTTATTATTGTAATAAAATAAAAAATACATAATATTCTGTGTATTATATTTTAACATTCTTTACCTTTTATAATTAAATATAACAAGAAATTACAATGAAATGTTCTTGTTGATTATTTAATTATGATTTTAAAATTAATATTTTTATTTTGATTATTTTAAATTTATATTTTATACAATATAATTTATATCATAAATTTTTAATCATTTAATATTTTATACAACAATTTATTATTTAATTATTTATTATCATAAAATTTTATTATTTTCATTATATATTATAAATATTATTTTATTACTTATTATTAATTTCATAAATATAAAATTATAACAAAGAAAGGAAAAAAAAAACTTATACATCAGAGGTTAATCAAGCCTAATTTTACATCTCTACACTTGATAGAGTTATACATATTGAAGTATAGGAATTGATTGACATATAAGTTAATACACCATATTAGTAACACTAAATGATGAATAAGATCATCATGGATCAATACATGATACCAATCAGGCCTTAGACAACCGAAGTTATGTTTACCAAAATCAGTCAAAAAAATCCAAAATGAAAACGGAATGTTGCTAGTTGGTATTTGCTACAAATGATCACTGCAAATATATTTTAAAAGAAAAATAAAAAAAATGTAAAAGTCTAGTATTAGTAGTGATAACAAATGAGTAGAGTGTATGAATTGATTATCCACTCGATGAACAGAAATGCTCGAGTTCGAGAGTTACAGAAGACGATAAAAAAATCTTCCTATTATTTTAATAAGAAAAAAGTTTGTACGAATTGAGACTTATTAAAATTGAAATTAGCGAGTTCTCACAAATAAGAAGTTACTTTTTTTTTGTTTACTTTTGTTTGTCACTTTTTTTATAAGTACACATATTAAGAAAACTATTTATTAGCATTAACTTAAATAAATAAATTAAGTTCACATTATAAATATTTTGAAATTCAGAAAGTCTTACTCTTACTGCTTAAGATTGCGTTGCTTGAAACTTATTTTATGTATAACACCATATAATTAAATAACAATATTAAAAATTTTAAATTATTCTACTTTAAATTCTTAACCTAATATTTAGCTTAAAAAAAGACTTTACGTACATCACTTTTTTATTACAAATTATCACCATATTAAATACACATTTTATGTCTATTCTCACCTAGTCTCACACACCCACTCCTCGTATTCTTCTTTTATTTCTGTTTGTTTTTTGTTTTTTCCTTTTTTCTCCCTTAGGCTTCTTCTTCTCCATTTCTTGCCCCTTATTTCTCCCTCTTCTCCCATCACTTTTCCTTTTTTTTTTTTTTTTTAAGTTATCACAAACTTTTTTCCTTTCACTTTTTAAATTTTTCTTGTTGATTTTTATCACAAACTAAAAATTTTCTGTGCAAGACACAGTAGATTTCACAATTTTTATGTTTATTATGTATATATATTATTATACCAAGTAGAGATTGGGTGTTGTACCGCACCACTTAAGTGGGGCCCATTGTAAAAGCTGCGTCCCCACAGTTTGGACTTAGGGCGAGTGTGCGTGGGGAGTAAATTATTGTCTGTCTGAGTACGTTTGAGAGTTGAGGGCTGAGGCTGCACATGGATTATATCGGTTCTGTGACCATGACAGTCCCAGTTAGAAGCAGGACACGTGTCCTCACAGATCTCATCCTACACCCATTACGGACGTCTCAGATTTGAAGAAGTAACCCCCACATCCAAGACCAGGGAGGGCCGAGACTAGGTTGTTTGCTTGCTTATAGAAGTGGGGCAGACCACCAGTCTCCACACCCACACCCACACCCACACCCACACCTCTTCCCTTCAACGATATCCGAATCAAATCCCAAGTTTCAAGCGTCGGTCAAGCACAAAAAGAAAATGGGTGCTCTGGATCACATCTCTGACCTCTTTGACTGCGGCTCCCATGGCCACGGCAGTTCCAAGCACAAGAAGCGAAAGCAGTTGCAGGTAAACTAACTAATTAATTAATTAATTGCATCACTTCAGTACTCAGATTCAGATCTGGTAGTTAATCACTGTTATAGTTATGCATGTAACTGACTGAGTTGGATCAGACGGTAGAGGTGAAAGTGAAGATGGACTGCGAGGGATGCGAGAGGAAGGTGAGGAAGGCGGTGGAGGGGATGAAAGGGGTGAGCTCGGTGGATGTGGAGCGCAAGTCCCACAAGGTCACCGTCGTCGGCTACGTCGAACCCTCCAAGGTTGTGTCACGCATCGCCCACCGCACCGGCAAGAGGGCTGAGCTCTGGCCCTACGTCCCTTACGACGTCGTTTCTCACCCCTACGCCCCCGGCGTCTACGACAGGAAAGCCCCCTCCGGCTACGTCCGCAACGCCGATGACTCCCAATTCCCCCAGCTTGCGCGTGCCTCCTCCACCGAGGTCCGCTACACCACCGCTTTCAGCGACGAGAACACCGCCGCCTGTGCCATCATGTGATGTGATCTTGCTGCGAGCGACAAATAGAGTCAATTAGCGTCTCATGTCTCTTGTGGTGTGCCGTGGGTATGTCTGTGTGTGCCACCATCAAATCGGGGTAATTTGTTATCTTTCTTGACTTTGTAAATTGTTTCCACTTTCAGAACCTTTTATGTTTCATCCATCTCTAATGCTTTGGTGATCTGTTTGGAGAAGATTCCTTTCTATTTCTTTCAAACCCTTCTCTTTTTCCAGCTTCTTGTAACCTTTTTTTTCCATAATTAAACCTTGTTATGTCTTCCTACAATAAAATGTCAAATTGAGGATTTATTACCTATATATTTCCCGGACTTATTTCATGATATGTTCCATGTAAAAAAGTTATATTTATATGAGTTTGTGTATGAAACTAGTGACGATTTCATATGCTACACTTTTTTTAATAAAAAAAAGGTTTGAAATCGCTTTTAGATTTTTTTTTTCTTTTTTTAAATGTTTGAAATCGTTGCACGCGATTTTAGATGGTTTTTTTATTTTTTAAAATAAAATTGTCTGAAATGCCACATGATATGGCAATTTTAGACTCATGCCTATACAATTGTAAATTTGTATTTTGACCCATATTTTAGTATACGACTAATTATAATAGCAATTAGCAATTAGCAATTAGCAATTAGCAATATAATTATGAAAGACACCATGAGTTCCTCGCTGACCTCTGTGTAGCGTCTGAGTGCTGCCGAGTGCAGTGGATGATTCAATTTCAGTGGAGGCAAGCGGGAGTCACATACCGCATACTCAAAGGCCAAACATAAAAAAAAAATTAACCAAATATGTTTAAAGCGGCAGCACAGGCAACGCTTTCCTTTAAAGCGTTGTCTTTACCAAATATGTTTGCTATTTCTGCCGCCTTATACTTTGTAATATCTAAGAAGTTTTATTTTCATTAACTATTTTTCTTTCTTGCATTCTTATTAATTATTTTTAAATATTAATTAACACAATTTATCACAAGTGTAAAATAAAATTAATATTTGGGTTTTTATTCAATACAACAAAATTTTAAATACATAAATTAAAAGTCTTGTCTTTCACTTATCATTCACCGTTTAATAAGATTTTAATGAGATTCACATTTTATTAAAATCTCATCTAATAATGAATGATAATTGTTTTAACACCATGCTCCATAACTAATAAATTCAAATAACATCTCATAAGATAAATAATAATTAAGTTAGATATATTTTTAATAGCATGTCTTGTATACAAAAATCAAGTTCAACTTTAGATATATATAGTGTGATAAAGTTCACAATAATCACATGGTTTGTTATGAGGTTATTTTTTGTTAGTGCGGTTAATCGTAGAATTACATTAGGAATTCATACGAAAAGTACATAGTTTTCAAAATAATGAAAAAACGAGGATTATAGATGGGCAGGAAATTAAAATGCTTTTTTTTTCCTTTTCTTCTTAAATCAATTTTTTTTATCTAAGTGGTATTTTTTAAGATTCCTAAAAATAAGTCAAAAATTTATTTAGTTTATACTTACGTATTCCTAGAATACATGAATTCTCAATCACGTTAAAAAAATACAATTATCAAAACAATATTTTAACTCCCCGTTTAACTTGCAGCCCATTATTCTTGGGATGTCCCATTTCAATCCTAAAAATGATAATCGATGCAGATCTTTAGCATAATACATTAAATACAATATACAAACGTAGGATTAACTCTAAATTTCCATACTTGTGCTAATAAGGAGTGATTCAATCAAACATTAACAATAAAAATTAGTTTGATTCTTATCGGCAAACTTTTTTTGACAGGTCAAATAAATACCACCATAAACGTTACAACTTGTAAAATGTCCTGAGTAAAACAAACTTCCCTTTCCCTAGACTTTTGTTGAAATTGAACCTCCCGAAAAATAAAAGTTAAAATCCAGTATTGTACCTGACATCCACTACAATATCAACTAAGTTCAATTAACCGTAATAAATTTCTCAAATAGATAAATTTCGATGCTTCATTGGATTGCTTATCCCGAAGTCCCAGAAACGATAACAATGAAGTCAATGATCAAATCAATCTTGGTATACCAATTTTGCTGAGTGAAATAAACTCTTCCGTGCGAGAGAATATGGCATATTTGACGAAGAAACAAACCTTTCAAATGCCAATGACGCCATCCCACAGAACCCTTCATTTTCTACTCATACAGCATATTTTTGCCCAATATCAGTACTCAAGAGAGAAACCAGGTGTAGCAATGGATGCGTTTCAGATGTCCTCGTCCGAACTAACAAGATCTAATTCAATCATCTTTCCTGTACTCTCTGTCATTTTATCAACGATTACTTGCCCATCCGTTTTTATTCTTTTTGTATCCAAGTGTTGGTTTCTTGTGATGGAGGACAATCCCGCGTTCACAGAAGAGGATTTCCTGGAAAGAACCAATAGCAAGCAAGTTAAACTGGTATGCTATGCCTCTTCCGATGCCATGCATAAGATGCAAGTACATGACTAACATTAACCTAGAATCTTATTTGCAGCTCACCTCTTCTCTGTGCAATTGCTTTGTTCATTTGGAGACTTTGGTCCTTTGTTCATCAGTTTTGGGCCCAACTTACCTTGAAATATATGTAAAAGCCAGGTAAGAAAACAACAGCAAAAACACATGAATTATTGCAATTAAAGCTGCAAGATAATCAAATTACCTGTGAGCTCAGAAAGAAATCTAATCCCTTGCGAGTGTGTATTTGTAGTTACTTTTCCTGCTTTGCTGGTGTAGAGACTAAAGTATCAATACTTGGCACCAAAAGAAGTCAAAAAGAGCGAAAACAAACTGAGATCAACAATGACAAACCTCATTGCCTTTCTGAGGCCATCCACAGACAACGACTTTAATGGCTGTGGCTTCTTCAAGTTTGTTTTGTCAGCAAGAGGGTCAACTAAATAAATTCCTTCTGACCTGAGATAATAATCCCTAGGCCTAAATGCTGTTCTTAAGTTTCTGCAAACATAAAAGGCATGATTATATCGCATCTAAGATGAATTTAAACAAATCAATCAAACAAGTTCAGCACAAAAAATGCTATCAGTAAGATTGTTGAAACTTGAAAGTGCTAAGAGCTCACCCGCCCTTGAGCTCAGTTCGCACTGTGGAATATTTCTCCGATGCTTTCTATAGGAAATTATGAGTAGTTAGTGAATTGATATCATTGTTAGAACATAACATTGACAACAAAACATGGAAGAATTAAATGCCCCTTACTGATTTATGATATTTGCAATATGCTCCAAGACGTCTGAATAACATTAGATAAACAATTATGAAGTCAATCAATCAGTGTGTAAAAAATACTATGATACTGTCAGAAGAAAATCAAATTAAAAGGAAAAGAAACATTTTACAATCTCGATACATCAAGGACACAACTAATATAAAGTGCAATATATAAATTGTTATTTCATATTCCCTTGAGAAACCAACTTCTATAAACAAGTTTGAGCTTTCTCATTCACAGTTTAGCTTTGGTTTTTCATAAAAGAGAATATAAGATTATCCTTTATCAGTTAATAACTTAATAATTATGAGTACAGTTTATCATACAGTTTTCTGGGCAACTTACCTATCGATTGTGCTGTACTCAAGAAAAAACAGCTTAAAAGTCATTTAAGCATGATAAGCTCACGGATCCAGGTTAAAACTAATTGACCAATTGCGCTCATGGATTTCAAATGTTAATTCAGCTAAGTTGATTCTTACAAATCAATAGATGGTTATTAAACTATTGATTCTCCCATTCAGCAGTTCATTTTTGAAAGTGCACCCAAAAATCTTTTTCCTTCAATGCGACTTGAAAACTTGCAAAACACATTGTGCAACAACATTTTGCTAGATATTGCTTTTTCATCTTTGCCCTTAAAACTGCCAGCCTAAGGCATGTCCACTAATTAAATGGCAATGAATAACTAGGGCTATTTGCCGCTTGTTCTGAAGTGAAAAGAAGATCCAATGTAAGAATTCATGATCAAATTCAAACCAAACAGGGAAAGATTATAAATTCAGATCAGGCACATTTGCTAAGGGAGCTTTTATTAAAAGTGCCAATAATCAAACTGCAATCGTGTGCATGCACTAATGAGCACTTAACATACTGGATCAGGTTAAGAGATTTAAAAAAGAAGCCTAGTGCAATTTCGCAGGACAATCATATCCAGATAATTGAAGATACTTATTTGTTTCCATACTTATTTATAACCAGCGTACAAGTCATGCCATCTGCTCTTTTCCCTTTGCAAACTGCATAGTCAACAGAGGTGCCCATCTTCAAAATTTGACTAGGGGAATATATACTCAAAGAAAAACCATTACCCTGCACAAAAAAATAAAAATAAAAATAAAAATAAAAAGAAACATATTGTGCAGCTTTCGGCAAAATTTCATGGACAAGAAAAGATTAAGCAACTCATAACAATTGAATACCTTGGTATCCTTGCGGACAGAAGAGTTAAACAGTGCAAAGACGGTTCCTGCCTGCTCTTGATGGTTCCTCTGATAAGCATCACCGAAGAGGAAGAGAGAGACGGTGGTTTCATCCAAACACCCAATTTTCCATATAGAGTAACTCTTCCCGGACGAACTCGTCCTGGGAATCCCCTTCTCAGTCAGTACTCCAACAGTCACCCAGCTTCCAGGAAATGTGTCCCCAATCAACAAATTCCTTCATATACAAATACAACCAATCAATTCAATGACATTGCACAGCGAAAAAAGACTTGACACATCAGAGAAACCCTAACTTCAGGTTAATAAATGGTACAAGGAGAGGGTGAAGTAGATTACTTGATAACGGACAACCGAACAAAACGAATGTCTGAGAAACATTCCTTAATCTCAGCAGAGGTTAGCGATTGGTTCCTGGAAAATAGAAACAAATGAAAGAATGAATAAATAAATAAATAAACAAGCAAGCAAAAGCAGCGGAAATCGAGTGAGTGGAAGGGAGGAAGCAAACCTAATTCGAAGACCAGAAAACTTTTCAACGCCGGCATCATTGGAGTTCTTTTGGGGTTTTTTAGGGGGTTCGAAGTGAAGGCAGTCCTGAACAGCGTCTCGGAACACGGACATGTCGGCCTTTTCCCTATGCTTGGGAGAGCCGCCATCGGAGAGGTAACCGGGAGAGGCAGGAGGGGTTTCAAGAACCCTGTCATCGTGGACGGAAAGCAGCAGATCCAGCTCCTCTTGCTCGCCACCCATCCTTCCTTTGCTAACTCAATTGGAATATGTTTTCACTTATTCGTTTTGGAGGGAATTTTATTTCCCTCGTTTCTTCAACCCCAATTCTACTTACTGCCCTTTTATTATTACCATTGCCTCTCACCCTCCCTATCAAACTACTTAATGTACGCTCTTCCCCCCCCAAAACAAATAAAAAGAGGTCTGGGGTCCAATATTTTGTGGACTATTTTTAACTTTATAAATAATTACTTTTTTTGGAAAAAAAAATGGATAAAATTGTAAATTTAAACTGCACACTATTTCATACTCTCACCTAGTTGGTTACAGCTTTTGGAACCTTTTCTTCCATTATCAAAATTTTATTAGTTATTAATCCTTTTGCCATATGTTATTTTCTATCATTCATTTTTTTTTGCATTGTAATTTTAAAAATATAACTTTGTTTCTATATTCCTTTATATGTCATAGTCAAAAAAATAAAAAATGGTTTGACAAGCACACAAATAATTTAATATTTGACATCCATAAAATATTTGTGAAAACCCACGAGTATGTATTGTTGTTATATATTATTATATATAAAAAGCAAAACCAACATAGAACGCGTGTGATTAGTGACTGCGAATCATAAAATGATGGAAAATATTAAAATGAGTATACACGTGTGTGTGTGTATTTATTTGAATGGAGTAATAAGTGAGAAAATAAGGTTGTGCAGCATTAGCAGGGAGGAACTATTATTAGGATGAGGGAGAAGCGATATGCGCGTTGAGATCAAAAGTGTGAAGTTGCAATATGTATGGCCAAGAATAGGAGAAAACAAGGTGAACCGATGATTGATAACAGAAATGAAAGAAGGAAAGGCGAGGTATTCTCTGACTAACAGGCTATATGAATGGGAGAGATGGAATAATGGAAGCAGGTTCTGGACACCACCTCGCCGCGCGCTTCCTGCCTCTCAGCCAAAGGAAGGAAGCTAAAGGGCGGTGGGGCCGGGTGGTAACATGGCGGTGTCCAATGGAAGCATTAATGTCGTGGTCTTAATAATAGCCTTGATTTCCATGATTGCCGTTAATGCTGATGCTAAGCCCAAGAAGCACCATCCTCATGTTGGGCCCCAAAACGTCACCTATGATGGCAGGTCGCTTTTCATCAATGGCAAACGTGAGCTCCTCTTCTCCGGTTCCATCCATTACACACGAAGCACCCCTCAGATGTGGCCGGACATTCTTGATAGGGCCAGGCATGGAGGTTTGAACGTTATTCAAACTTACGTGTTCTGGAACGCTCATGAGCCTGAGAAAGGCAAGGTAAATTAACCCCACCCCCCCATGCCATGGCCATGGCCATGCTATATATGCTAATTGTAATCAACCATTATTTAAGTGTGTTTGTTTTTCATTCTTTCATGTTGGGCAGTTCAACTTCGAAGGCAACTATGATCTGGTGAAGTTCATTAAGCTTATTCAACAGAAAGGCATGTTCGCAACTCTAAGGGTTGGGCCTTTCATCCAAGCTGAATGGAACCACGGGTATATATCATGTCATGTCATCCATTACCAACTAATACACCTAGAAAATTAAATTAAATTAAAAATAAAAAAAATCCACTCCTCCTTTATTATTCTGTTATCTCCCTCGATGATAAGATAACACTCTCGTTCTTGCCATGCAGAGGACTTCCATATTGGCTAAGAGAGATCCCTGGCATCATATTCCGCTCTGACAATGAGCCCTATAAGGTAATCAACCATGCTCCATTTATATTAACTTGCAAGCCTTTGATTTTGGGACACTAGGACTAACAAATTGGAATATTTTTCTTTTCCTTTTCTCACTTGAAGCTCCACATGAAACAATATGTGCTAAGGATTATACAATTGATGAAGGATAATAAACTTTTTGCTTCCCAAGGAGGTCCCATCATCTTGACTCAGGTTTTCATTTCGTCCATGATCCTTGTATCCCCACAAAGTCTAGTTAATTTATGCTCAACATTCAAAGTGATGTGCAGATCGAGAACGAGTACAACCATATCCAACTTGCCTATGATCATCATGGAGACAATTATGTTCAGTGGGCTGCAAATATGGCAGTGGCAACAGACACTGGAGTTCCGTGGATCATGTGCAAGCAGAAGGATGCCCCTGATCCAGTGGTAACTAGTTGGTTCAATTCAATCAGCAAGTTCTGTATCACCCACCATTCACATGTTGTTACTCCATTTATTTATTTGGCAGATCAATGCATGCAATGGAAGGCACTGTGGTGATACCTTCTCGGGCCCAAACAAGCCATACAAGCCCTCCCTTTGGACTGAGAACTGGACTGCTCAATACAGAGTATTTGGAGATCCACCATCCGTGAGATCTGCAGAAGATATTGCTTTCTCTGTTGCCCGCTTCTTCTCCAAGAACGGCAACTTAGTCAACTACTACATGGTATATGTCATCCAAACTTGCTATATCTATCCATGTATGTTTGTAATTAATTTATAACAACATATGTATGTATGTATCTGTTGCTACTCTTGCAGTACCATGGTGGAACAAATTTCGGGAGGACAAGCGCTGCCTTCACAACAACCCGTTATTACGATGAGGCGCCTCTCGATGAATTCGGTCTGCAAAGAGAACCGAAATGGAGTCACCTAAGAGATGCACACAGGGCTATTAACCTGTGTAAGAAGGCTTTGCTTGCTGGTACGCCCAGTTTCCAAAAATTGAACGAATTTCACGAGGTAACTTAATTCCATCCAAGATTTGCATCCCATCCTCACAAACACAAACAGAGACAAGAAAGAAACAAAGGCTAATCTAAGCTGCCCTTGTGGATAATTATTATTGTGTAGGTTAGAGTGTATGAGAAGCCTGGAAGTTCCATATGTTCTGCTTTCCTCACTAATAACCACTCTAGAGATGCTGCCACCGTCACCTTCAAAGGTTCAAAATACTTCTTGCCACCACATTCCATTAGCATCCTCCCTGATTGCAAGACTGTGGTTTACAACACTCAACAAGTAACATGCTCTTATTCGTTAATTATATTACAAGCATGCATGTATATATATATATATATATATATATATATATATATATATATATGATGATACCTCAAATTATTTATTGGCTCTAATCCTTATTACTTATATATTTAACTAATTTGCATTACCTAAAAACCAGATTGTTGCACAACATAGTGAAAGGATCATGAGGAGATCAATTCTTGCAAACAACCATAAGTGGGAGATGTTTTCAGAGAGCATTCCATCTACCAACCAACTTCCGGCCAATAAGTCACTTCCTGCTGAGCTTTACAGCTTGTTGAAAGACACCACGGATTATGCATGGTACACCACCAGGTGAGTAGTTTATCTTCCATAAACTTGTGATCCAATTACTTCAAGCTTGCTCCCTGCATTTCACCGCCATGCCATTGCAGCTTCACCCTGAAACCAGAAGACTTGCCAAAGAAGGGTGGAGTAGCCCCGGTTCTTCGCATAATGAGTCTTGGACATTCGTTGCTTGCCTTCGTGAATGGAGAATTCGTTGGTAAGCGCATAAATAAAATTCAATAATAGTTTCACTAACCTTGGAAATGGAAATTGGTTCAACTGTGTCACTATATATATATATATATATTATACCTTGACATTAATTAATTGTACTCTTTCCAAAAAAAAAAAAAATCTATGGATGTAAGGATCTAAGCATGGGACCCATGAAGAGAAATCCTTTGAATTCGAGAAACCTGCAGTCTTCAAGGTTGGAAACAACCGCATAACCATCTTGGCTAGCACAGTTGGGCTACCCGTAAGAACCTCAAGTCGTCTCGTCCCATATATATTACTAATTTGAAGACATTGTTTAGTATTAGTAATGTTAAAAATAAATACAGGACAGTGGAGCATACATGGAGCACAGGTACGCAGGACCCAAGTCCATAACCGTCCTCGGTCTCAGCCGTGGAACACTTTATCTCACCAGCAACAAATGGGGTCACAAGGTATGGTATTTATGAGTAGAGGGCGGGCATCTCTCTCACCCATCACACTTGCAACTGAAATGGTGGCATTTAATTTGGACAGGTTGGTCTCAAAGGTGAGAAGATAAAGATATTCACGGAGGAAGGGTCAAGGAAGGTGCCGTGGAGGGCAGCGAAGGGACGTGGAAGGGCACTGACATGGTACAAGACAAGGTTCGCCACCCCAGAGGGAAGAGACCCTGTTGCCATCCGGATGCATGGCATGGGAAAGGGTATGATTTGGGTCAACGGTCAAAGCATCGGGCGTCACTGGATGAACTTCCTCTCTCCTCTCGGAAAGCCTACACAGTCGGAGTATATATGTCAAATTATAATAATTATGATTATTATTCTGACGGACAAATAGACACAACAAAAATTATAGAAAAAATACAAAATATAAAAAATAACAAAATTATATTATAAGAGTTATATTTTTAATAGGATAAAATAATGTTAATTTATAAATTCATAATAAATTATTTTAAACTAAATTATCACATAATAAAAAATAATATATTATTTTATTTTAATTCTAATAAGAATTGGAATGAATGAATGAATGCAGGTACCACATACCAAGATCTTTCCTGAAGCCAAAGGACAACTTGCTGGTGGTGCTGGAGGAGGAGATTGCAGACCCAACGCAGATGGAGATCATGATCGTTGACAGAGACACGGTCTGCGGCAAGGTGGCAGAGAACTACGCGCCCAACGTGCAATCATGGGCAGCCAAGAAGGGGAAGCTGCGGTCCTTAACGGGGAACGTTAAGCCACAAGCGGCGGTCAAGTGTCCAAACCACAAGAAGATCCAGGCCGTTGAGTTCGTAAGCTTCGGTAACCCATCGGGCCACTGCGGCAACTTTGCCATGGGCAACTGCAACGTGGCAGCGGCCAAGAAGGTGGTTGAGCAGCAATGCATGGGCAAAGAGTCTTGCACCGTTGCAGTGGACCCCGCAGTGTTGGGCGGCAATGGCTCCTGCCCAGGATTAGTGAAGTCACTTGCCATCCAAGTCAGGTGTTCCTTTTAGTGTTTGAGTGCTTCATTTGTTCATTGCTTTCGTTCGCCCAATGCGTTACGAACAAAAACTGTCCAGAAGCTCAAACTGATTTACAATATGCCATTGGGTTTTTTATCTGTACTTGAATTCAATCAATGCCTACTTTTCACTAGTTCATTTTCTTCTTCCCGTCCCCTTTCCACCCATTTACCAAACAAAATAAATTATTTTAAAACTTTTTAAGACTTCTAATGTACTAAACACTTTAAATATTTGTCTTTTCCATACAATTTTTTTTATTTCTTGATTCCTTAATAAATACCCTTTAATGAGAGTATTATTAGCAAAACCCCTTTTTTTCGATCAGCTTCCCATTCCTAATTATTGTCTCTTCGCTTGTTGTCTATTAAGATATCTAAACAATAATTTTTTTTTCACTTCTTTCTTTTCAAAATATAATATATTTACCAACTTTACTATTTTTACATGCCAAAATATGTTTGAACATTTGTCATCTTTTACAATATATTATAGGATTCATTTATAAAAGTGAATCTCATAATATATTGTGAGAGAGTGATAAAATATATACATATTTTAGTATGTACAAGAAGCATTTCCCCTTAAAGTGTTATCTGTGCAATGTGCATACATCACGTTCACATTTCATAAAACAAGAAGAAATGTTTTTCACTATCGGGATTAGGGGTGTCAAAACGGACGGGCCGGGCCAAAAATATGCATATTTTTCAGGTTCGGCTCGTTTACGATCGGTCTGCGAGCCTAAACGGGCCGCCCGCCAGCCAGTTTATTTTTTTAAAAAAAAATTTAAAAATTATTAAAAAAATAAAAAAAATTCAAATTTTTTTTTTTAAATTTTTTAAAAAAATTCACGAGTAAACGGGCCAGCCTGCAGGCCAAACGGGTAGGGCCTAAACGGGCCGGTCCAATTTTTTTCAAATTTTCGCGGGCCTATTTTTTGCACGTAAAGCCCATCCATTTAACCGGGTAAACGGGCCGGACCCATTTTAACAGCCCTAATCGGGATATATGACTTTAAATGAAATTATTAAAAGTTTTTTTTTTTCCATTTTTATTGTTTATGAAATATGAACTTGAGACAATGACAATGAGTAAGATTTAAAACTTCCTCTTGCAAACATTAGAAGTAAAAATATACAAGGGTGCGTGTAATTTTTTATTAAAAAAATGTGTAAAGAGAAAGTGAATATTTGACATATATAACCAGTGAACATTAGATGTGGTTCAAAAAAATAACTTTGATATTTTTATAACCTGTACATTTTACGAAATTATTAGATTTTTAAGTGAAAAAAAAAATGCTCCCTTAAAATTTCAGAACAAAAAGGCTTAAAACACTCCATGTTAATCTAAGACCAATTACAATCTTAATATCTTATAATGTTTTCTATAATATTTATACTAGTGCTCATACCCACACTATGTGCGGGTAAATCTTCTTCTACGGATAAATAGTTTATGTGTTAATTTAGGAACAACTTAACTTTGTCTAGAAAAACATGAGAATATAAATTTGACGGAACTTGTTATCTCTTTAATCATATTTTTTGTAAAATATATAACGTCACTCAATATTACATTTTTGCTTAACGTGCAATGCACAGTGCAAAATAAATACTATACTTCGTCCAAAATCCTAATAAGATATCACAATCCTTACCAAATGTAATGTATTTACATGAAAACTTACTAAACTATGAAAAAGTTGTAAAACAAAATGTATAAACCATTTTTTTATAATTTTTTATATATAAGATGTGTAAAGCATTTTAGTTATTCATAAATATTATCAATAGATGCATTCATTAATTTTGATACATTCATTTTCAAAACTTTTACACTGTGATTCAATATGTATAACAATGGCATAAGTGAAATGCTTTCAAAAACAGGAATTGCAATAAAGTAGTAATTTTGTGCTGTTTAATTGTGTTACTTAAAAGAAAGAAAAAAAAAAGCAGTACCATAAAAATAAATAATCAATTTATCTTTTTCATGATCAAATCTCTATTTGATATTAAAATTTATAGGATTAAAACACAAGTATTTTTCACTCAAACTCATTAACACTTACAATGTGCAACAATCACACACTATAGAGGAAGAAAATTTCTCAACACAAGACTTTCATTCATAAACTCTCATGCACCATAACTAGGATGCCATAACTCACTTTCATACATAAACTCTCTTGAACTCATATACTCTCACATGCATTATAATTAGGATGCATGGACACTTGATGATCCTAAAAGGATTGACATGATAACTTAATGCACCATGTATAACTTGGATGCATTAATACCCATTTGATCTTAAAAGGATACAAATTTGATCTAGGGACTTGCCTTTATATAGGCACAACAACTTGATAAAACAAACTTACTTAATAGGAAAGAAATGGTCTAGTAGAAGAGTCCAAATTGAATTGAAACTCTTAGTTACATGGATGTAGAATGATGCAAAAGCTTAATAAGTTTTTAACCATTTAAATGAAGATGTTAAAAAGTTGTAAAACCTTTCATGAATTGCAAAGTGTCTCAGATAAAAACATGAAAAAGCCCATAAAATATATACACCTTGCATTGAGCCATTGAGGTGTAATATTTGGATAAGGTTAGTTTAAAATATCCAACACTGTAACATCCCGCTTTTTCCTTAGTAAAGATTTTGCGTAATAAATAAATATACAACCTATTTATTTAGACTGAAAATTTAAATCACCAATTTTATTTTTCAAAAATGCCAGTTAAGGTAATAATTTCGCAGTCTCGCGAAATTCTGCAAGATCCGGATCAATTATCTTTCATCGCCGGAATTTAACTATATATCGAAGGTATCCGTAAAACGCACTTTTACGAAAGTTGAGTTACGAATACCTTGGATTAATTTAAATTCCTTATTAGAAAAATTACTAGATTAAGATGGTATGTTTAGAAAATTTGTAGGACGAAAAGTTAACGACCAAATACGATCAAATCCACACACTAAAACCCAAAATTGAAACACACACACACGAGACACGACCATAACACACACAGCCACAAAGTCACACAAGTCAACAAAGTCATACTTATCTTCTTCCATGTTACTATTCATGATGGCATATTTATCCTATTTTTATTTCTTTTTCTTTTAAAAATTTGGCCAAGACCACACGACCTTGCCCCTCTATAAATAGCCATCCATTTGCTTCCATTTTCATGCACTTTTTTGTCACTTTCATGTAGCAGAGAAACCGAGCCACACTACACGGCCTCACTACGGCTTTCCCCTTAGTTTCCTCTTCCAAACCAAGCTCTCCTCACCACTTTTTCTTGCATTTTTCCTCCTCAAAACCGAGTCCTCATCTCTTGTTCTCTCAAGTTTTCTCTTGAGTAAAAGTGACTAAAAGTTTTGGAGGCACCCAGGCTTCTAGGAACTTCCACTCAGAGCATCACTCATCACTTCACAAACCTTTCTACAAGTAGGTAACCCTTGATGACCACTATTTAAGTGGCCTATCTGTGTGAATATTATGTAAATATTGTGTGTATTGTATGTTTGAGAAACCATTGGTGCTTTTGGTGTTTGTTGGAATATAGTATAACTAGGCATAGGTAAGGTTTTTGACCTGAAAATGATGATTTTTAGAGGGCCACAACAACAAGAGGGAGTTTGGTTTTTAGGGTGAGCTTTGGGAAAGAGTTTGGCTAAGATGTTAAGGGAGGGTGTAGAGGAGTTTTGATGGTGTATGGTAGTGAAATGATAAAAGAAAAGGAGAGTGTAGGAGAAAGGGTAGCATTTTGGGTTTTAGGTTTGGGAGCTTAGAGAAAATGAGTGTGTGATAATTATGGTGGAAAAAGGTGAGTATGAGTATGCATGAGTGTAATAAGAAAAAGAGTGAAGTTGTTCACATATTTTCACGCAGGCAGCTGAGCGACCCTGGTCAGGCAGCTGAGTGACCTGAGAAACCCTAGTCCGTTGAGCGCCCTGAGAAGTCCCCGAGTGCATGAATATCCCAACAAGCATAGTTGTTAAAATCGCGTTTTAACTCGTAAAATTGTACGATTTTACGAGTTTAGGTTGTAAAATCGAGCTAACTCGCATGTAAACTCGTTTCTGGGTAAAATCGGGTAAACTCGGGTAAACTCGCATAAAATCACGAGTTTACTCCCGATTTTACGAGTTTACCCACAAGGCAGTTTTTTTTTTTTTTTTTTTAAATTTTAGAAACAAAACAAGTTTGATATTGTTTTCCATAACTATGAGTTTTTAGATTTAGGTCATTTAAGTATTTTAGAGTTATCATTTACAGTTGCGCCTACAATCGTGCTCCGTTGTGCTCCGTCGTTGCTTGTGCTCCGTCGCTAATCCGTCGTATGTATTTCATCCTTTGCTCAGGGATCTTTCCCACCAGGGTGCGTGACCTCTGCATTTCTATTTGTGCTTTAGTGTTCTATATTGAAGACATCATCGTCACAAATTCGCTTCTTGTGATGTTTAGTAGTCAATACTATGTATTATGTTATATGTATTATGTATGAATTGAACTTAGAACTCATATATTTCATCTTTATTTGTGCTTTGTTATGGATATAAATGTATTTATGAATTTCAAGTTTTATTAAATATATTTTTGTAGCATAATAATTTTTTAAAATATTTTTTTAATATTTTTTTAATAATAGGTAAACTCGTACGAGTTTACGATCCTAGTTTACGATCCGAGTTTACGGAGGCTCCACGAGTTTACTTAAACTCGCGAGTTTGATAACCATGCCAACAAGCACTATGTCACCCTAAATTATGCATAGGAATTATATGCGATTAATTGTATTTGTGTGCAATATGTTAATATTATGCATCATGAGGAAATGGGTTGTCATTAGAGTGCTAGGACAACCTTAGACAACTAGAAGGACAATCACGTAACTAAGAAAAGATAATAATCAAATATAAGAAACGAATAAAGATTTTAAGAAGGTTCCAGCCACAGTGGGCTCGGAATACCTTAAAGATATATACTTAGTTATATAATAGGAAATCCCCTTCTCTTGACACGTCCATAGACACGCCCCTCACCATCCGGCAAGAAGGAATGGTTAATATTACGAAAGCAAGCCTAACACTTGCAAGAAAAGATACGATATGAGAATAAAGAAAGTCTATGATGAGCAAGTTATGATTCGAAAAGAAAAGATATGAACGTAGGAAATTCTCTCTCTCTATAACCCCTCCAACGTCCAATATCCGGCGGCAAGGCGAGCACATGGCAGTACACCCCTTAACGTCTGAGATACGGCGGCAAGGCGAGCACATGATGACAAAACCCTTCAACGTCCGATATGCGACGAGAAGGCGATTATGTGGGAGTCGTACGACATAATGAGAAAGTACAGTTATGAAAGATGAAGAAAGAATGCTACATATGCTATGAAGTAAGAAATGACAATCAGATATTGCAAGGTCACAAGTCCACCCTTGGTGACGCTGTAAGGGTAGCCCCTCGCCACCCTGCATGCAGGATGGTCATTTGATATATATGTTGATGCTAAATGCATCTGTGGCATCAGATATGCCTTCTAGTTTAAAGAATACAAAGTAGGTTGTACACTGCAAGGGGATGATAGTCCCACTAGGTACAAAGGGAGAAGGACATAAAAAGATGAGAAGGATGTTGTCCCAATGGGAAACACCTGACAGGGTGCATAAAAAAACTACCCAAATCCTCTCATGCATGCTATATGTGATGTATGCATATGGTGATTATATGTGTATACAATAAGGCAAAGTCGAGTGAATTGGTCTTCACAAGACGGCCTTTACACGATTATGCGACACGGGAGTACGAAAGGAATTCCAAAAACAAAAAAGATACTTGCAGTTGAATTCCTTTCAGAGAACGAACTTGAACTTTAGGTTTTGGTGAAGAATTTGAATTTTATTTTTACCACAATGGAACTCCTCATGACAGAACCAAGAGGAATATGATAAGATCATAAAGCGTTACATTTCAAATAATTTCTCTTCTAATTACCATCCTTTCTGCACATCTAAATTGCCAATAATCAGACTTACCAACAGAATAATGGGGAAAATAGAAAATCAAAATTTCGACCCTCGTATGCTATTTACACGTTCTAACAGTTAAAAAACAACAAGAGCTCCGCGAATTCCTTTACAACTTGAAAATGTGGTGAGAACTGATTCAGCTGCAATTTACGGAAGAGATTCTTATTAGTTAGTCAAAAAAAGGAAGAATACAGAAGGATACCCTGAGCTACTTTGGGGAAAACAAGAAATCGTTCTATGCTACAACAGAGACGATAAGATTGATCTAGAGATCACTGACAAACAAGGTCAGCTCACCTTAACTGAGCCACACCTTCGAGTTGAGCGCACAAATTGAGACCATTACTTGAGACGCGAGGCCAGGGAGCACAGTACATGCAACCAAACAATAACACAGCCTGAAGAATAGCCCCTGGCTCATCTAATAACATGCAGAGTTAAGTTGGCTGGTTCCAGAAACTCATGATAAGTCAAAGGATCCCTGGCCTTCGTAGATTGCATAGATAAGCTTCTTGTACATAATTTCCTGTTTTATTCTATTATCAGTACCAAAAAGATGCTATGGCAGAAGTAATGAATGCACTTGGAAATGAATAATAATTTAATCAATTTTATGCTACACAACAGTACCTTGGTGGAGTAAGGAGGAAGCTTAAGGTAATTAGCACACGTCATCACGCTAGGCAAATCATCATCTGCGGATTCTGGAGGTCCATTCCCATTGCATGAAGCATTAGCTGCAGTAGAAGAAAGCTGCACCCAGAGATGTAAAACAAGAATATAAATGCAGAGGTAACAAAAAATATTAACATGAATGGACAATCATCATGAAAATAATATGCAAAAAGGAAACATAAAGATATCAAGTACAAAATAATATATTAAACCGTGAATAGGCTATAACACCAGAATCTTGTTATAAAATGTGTCTAATACCTTCCTCACAATCGTTAGTTTTGGATTTAGACCTGCTAGCCCACCAGGTGGCAGCCTAGGTGCACCAGTTACAAATTGGCAGAAGGCAAGCTGCTGCTCCGGCGTAAACTCTCCCATAATCTCAAGTAACTGAAAATAGCACCCAACATGATAAGCATCGAATATACTCTACCCACATTTTCCATAATACAATAAAGTCCTCCTAATAAGGAAAAGAACCATACGCTAACAATGGCAGGGCTCTTGGCAGTGTACCCATGGTCGAATTTTATATGATCAGCAAGAGTCTGTGCCTGCATTTATTTTTTCAAAAAATAAAATAAAAATGAAGGCTTTTAATCATGATGCATTGTTGTAAGATTTTAACTAGTATCATATGCAATAATATAATTGGGCAAAAAATACCTCCCACAACTCTCTGCGGCCGCACAACAAATAGTCTAATTCTTGAGGAGTAAAAATTTGTAAAGATGAGATGTCAAAAACCTGCATTGAATAGCACAAGAGTGCGTGTTACAAATGTTTAGTTTTGAACTCTAATAAAATACATAAAATTTCCGACAACTTTCTCCAACTACATCATGCTCCTCACATCCCCCTAAGAGGCTAGCAGAACCCCATTACTAACCACCAATTTCACAAACATCTTCAGAATGTCAAAATTTAGTATAAATAGCTGAATATTACAACGTTTTAATGCAGGGGACGCTGGGAGCCAAAACTAAGTAAAATAACAAGGAACATGCATTTTATAATCTCACAAATGAAATATTCAATCATGAGATCAAGGCTACATAAGTACTTCCCCCTAGAAGATATCACTAATAAGGTGTACAAAACACATTTTCATTTTAGGAAAACTAGTTCTGCAACACCAAAACAAGGTGAACACATTAAGTTAAATGAAGCAATGAACCGATCAAGATCAACAGTCAACCTGATTAAACCCTGCCTTAAATGCTTCCATTTGACACATGATTCCAGTCTTCACAGTTGCTTCAACCACCAAGGATATGTACTCCTCCAAATTGTTGATATCAACCTGATAATTTGATAGGAAGTTAAAAGAAGTTTTCAAATGAGAAGAACCAAAAAATAGACTGACTAAGGGATTAACTCATACAATCACATCCCCTGGCTTCAAGATGTATTCAGGATAACCAGGAAGTGTAAAATCCAAGCAGAGATCTTCAATTGGGGCACCATGAAAATGTAAGTTAGTTGTTTCATCAGTATAACTATCAGTCATAGATTCTATGTAGTGTTTCCGACAAACAAGGGCATTCAACTCTTGCAAAGTCTTCCCAAGCTCAGCATCAAAGAAAAGGATGTCATGCAAATCAAGATCCTGCAACAAATTAAAGGTCAGATATATAGACTAGACAGACAGCCATCAAATTAGACATGAAAAAGGTTGTTTGGCATCAATATCACACAACTTACTTGACCAAGAACAAGCTTATAGAAGGCCACTGACAATGGCAGATCCAATAGTCGTCCATCTTGAAGAGCTTTAGCCATAACACGGCCTAACAGCCGAAAATACTCAACCACTTTCAAAAACTGCCCACCCTCTAATGCCTTAGAATTTGTAGGCCAAGGCCGAGGAAACAATCCCAGCGGAGCTTGAATAAGTTCTCCATATCCAGCCAAATTAGGCCCAGACCCCTCACTGTTTTTTATTTTCTTTCCATTTCCATCAATTTCCATTTGATGTTTCTCTAAAGAATAGGATCTCCACATTTGCAATCCAACTTTTTGCAAGTCATGACTTAGAAGTGTATAAAACTCAAGCGTGGGACCCAGGCCAGTGCCAACTTCACCAAAATATTCTACTTCAAGTACAGCTTTGTGGCCGGAATACATATCCATAACTTTTGCAGCAGAATCCAAAATGCGATTTCGAGAGACACGAACCTTTTGGCGCTGCAATCTCCCAACTCTCACCTCTCGTTCATTTGTTGATCCATGATGATCAGCACCTTGCTGCTGCTGAAGTCTATACAATGCACGAGATAACCCAAAGGCAGTTGAATAAAAATACTGTCGTCGGGTCTCAAAAGGAAACAAGAAAGGGCATGCTTTAGTCAACTGGTAACACCACAAGGGAAGACTCCCACTACATAGTGCAATGGTATCTTGTATTTGTCTAGTTAATTTTGGAGTAAGCTTGCTGCTTATGAAATCCTTAGGAAGCACCCTAGCACCAGCTGTCACAGCTAGCTTATTTAAATCCAATATTTTCCCCTCAGCAAAGCCATCAGAAACTACCTGGGTCCTCAAACGAGGCGCAAGCTGATTCAAACCATCCAGCACACGCAGTAGTGCCAAAATATTGTATGTAGGATTAGATTTCTCCAGATCACATGGCAATTGTCCCTGCAATATACCATCTAGAACAGACGCTTGATGCAGCTTGCCTTCAGAACTGGAATTTGTGGCAGAACAAGATTTTGAAGATTTGGAAGTATTTGAACTTGAACCTCCAGTAGTGGATCTATCTGCCTGGTTTTCTACCCTCTGATAAGTGATAGTGTAAATATCACCCCACAGAATGCTTCCATCACTAGATAAATAGTCACTGGCAGCGAACCTCTCATCATCATCTTCATCTAGCACACGCTGTCTTTGAATTGCCTGATATAGAGTCAAATGCCTATTGAGCTGCTTCCCACCAGCAGTAAAAATCAACTTTGGAGGATCATTAACACTCCCAAGCAACAGGCGCCCTTGCCTATCTCTACCACCCCTGAAACCTCTGCTATCATTATATCCAAGTCCAGCCATAGCAGCAGCAGCAAATGACATTGCACCCCCCAAGCCAGAAGAATAGCCACTCCTAAAATCAGCAGAATCATATCCCCTGACTGCACCAGATTTACTGCTAGAACCTGAGGCTTCGTTAGTCTGGCTATCACTTGCTGCTGGAGGAACAGTACTCTCCTCAGCTGAGTCACCCAATTTCACATCATGTACAAAAGGCGAGCAAAGAGGAAGAGAATCATCCCTTAGCGCCTGCATGAAAAAATAAATCAAGACAAACACAATATGGCTGCAGCTGAACTAATAACATTGATTAAAGGTTGACAGTTAAGCTATAAAATAGGAAATAATAATAGAATTTGCATCTAAGAAATCTAAAACAGAAAAAGACAGAAGAGCAGAAGCAAGAAAAAGAAAAAGTAGATCAGAAAAGCAAAGAAGATGTTGACAGAACTCTAACTGTACAAATGAGTAGCTGATAAAATAATAATCAAGACAGCAAGATAAAATATTAGCAGAAGAAGAAGAAACACACATCTTCAAGGTCGTCATCCTTATCATCATCAGAAACATCATCCTCTTCAATCACCAAAGCCTCATCAATCTCAAGAGTAGATGTATCCAATTCTTCATCCTAGCTCACAAAAACAATGTAAAATAATGTCAAAGGATTTAACAGAACAAGCCACCACTAGATACAATTAACAGCATCATTTTAATTCAAGCCAGCAAAGCCAGCATCAATTAAACTTGCAAAAATCTGACAGCAACTTAATTTCAGCATATGGATAAGTCAATCATGGAAAAAACAAATACTAAACAGAATGCTCAAAAGAAGACTTGGGGAAAGCTTATCAGATAAGGAATCCATATTTGGGTAAGTATAGTCAACAGCTATTTACAAAACTAAATGGAAGGGATAATTATACATGATCTAACAACAAAATCTAGTGCCTCCAGAGCTACAGAATCCACAAAGATTTTTCAGGAGCAAAGATAATCTTTGGAAACCCTGCATTGCAGAAACTCTACTTAAGGTGGTCATAGAAAATGAAACAAAGCATCCTTTAGGTGTCATAAAGTGAGAATGTCAAGTATCCCTCCAATCTACTTCACTTCGAAATTTGCCAAAAAAACTGTCATTATCCATGGCCAGATGTTCCACCCCCATCCACTGCTTTCACATACAATTAAGAGAGAGAGAGAGAGAGAGAGAGAGAGAGAGAGCGAGCAGAAGAGAAAAGAGGGAAGAGCATAAACATAAACCAAATCCAACAAACCCTAAAAAAATTGAATCATGTAAACTCTGTCATGAACTCATTCCTGAGGTTTAGCAGCACACCTCAGAAAAAGTGTCATCATTTGTCGGTTTCATTTCAGCATCTTTATCAAGAGCTGCTCTTCTACGTGCAGCATTCCTTGTTTGGGGCCCTCTTGCATCCTCCTGTGCAAGCTTTAATACAGCTTTGCCCTTGCCCTTAGATGAGCTCATGCTTTTATCTTGAGGTATTTCTTTTCTAGGTGAACCTCCTATATTAACAGATGATCTGGATCTAGTAGAATGATGACGCACAGTGGAAGGAGTATAAGTGGAAGGAGGCGAAACACCTGCTTCTGCAGTTGTTCCAGATTCAAAATTCCCAGCAGGCAAAGTAGGCTTTTGACCAGTTTCATCACGCTGGATCCGAGGCCAGATAAATTCCTCGATGGCTGCTAAACTTGCTAAGGGATCTATCAATAAGACATTGGATGAATAATCCCTAAGTGACTTTTCACCCTGGGCTCGACAGAGGCGCAACTTTAACGGCTGAGATAATGCACCAAGCCCAGAGGAGAGACGTGCACTTCCATAAGAAGAACGAGATGAATGACTCAACACAACAGGGAAATGCTCCAAGGATGACAAAGCATTCTGAAGCTTTTGAACCAAGACAGTCATAGGAACAACCACCCCATTGTCAGTACTGGGAGGTAGTGCAACTGCTACAAATGACTTAAACCTTGTCAGTGCTTGTTGACGAAGCTTGGGAAGGTTGGTTTCTGAGATTTGGTCTTTAGAGAAATACCCACAAGAAAAATAATTTAGCAAAGCTGCAACAACACCACTACCAATAAATTCAAAAGTAGATACACCATCTCCTTTCCCAAGTTCTTTTAGCATGTCTGATATGACCACAATTAAATACTCTTCCATATTAGCAGAATTATCATCCAGAGCAAATCCAGTAGCTTTCACTTTTCCCTTTGCTTTAGTTCTTCGGTCATCAACACCAGTGTTCAACTTCATGCAAAGATTTTTCAGATGCAAAAGATCATCACTAACACCAACTTCAACAGCCCCATGATCCGATCGAAAGTACTTATCTCTAAAAGCTCTAGCAGCTGAGCTGACTGCTATGTGTGTACTTGAATTAATTGTCAGAATTTCCGCAGAACTTTGTGGCAAACCAATATTGACCGATGCTGGACTCTTCAAATTATCTGATGGATTTGCTTCAGGATTTAAGTTACCACTGCGTAGGCGATAGCGCCTAGCGCGAGATGATGTTCCAGATACAGAATCATTATCCTTCTCAGCAGATGATGCTTGTGTAGAGACATTGGTTGAATTTCCTGCCAAAATAAGTTGATCAACTGCATGGACCACACCTTCTCTGACAAACATCTTCGAGAAAGTGGCAGGAAGCTTTTCCATAAGAATTTCTGCAATCTGCAAGGCAGGAACCAAAAGGTGCGGATCTTTCCAAGCTAACACAGTGGCTAAGAAACTACATCATCAAAGAGACAATGCATAAGCTTTCTTGTTAGAATATTGAACAGTAGCAACCCAATTAATGTTCTAGATACCTTGATATATTTGTCACGCTCGACAGAGATTGGATCATCTCAGCTGTGCTGAAATACATCAGTTTTGCAATGATAGAAAGACATTTGTTGCGAACAGGACCATTGACACTGGAACCATATATCTGTTTCAAAAACAGAAATTAGTCACTGAGGTGGAGGAATGGGGAAGTAAAGGAGCAACCAAACAGCACCATCTTTTCAAACAATCATAAATAATAAACACAAACAGTCAACCTGCATTAAAACTGGGAGGAGATCCATCTCAAATTGCTGAAGCAGCTTGGGCTGATCATTTAATAGTTTCTCACGAGCAGATATCTCATGAGCATTTCCATTTGTGTCTTCTTGTATCCCAGAACTGCTAGCAGGAGGCTTTTTCACAAACAAGTTGGAGCTGACTGTAAGGGATATGGTTCCTTGTGGCAATGGAGGAAGAAGCTCATTTGCCAGGTTCACAATCTCAAATATCTACATGATAGAAAAGAGGATGTTAATAATTTTTTCTCTCCACAAAAGTAAGAGACCTGAAACTAGAATGGATTAAATGAGGAGTTTAATCTTATGATTTATCAAATGCACTGAAAAGATATTAAACTGCTTATAAAGTTATAGTTGACCAAAAGAACTCAAAAGTGCACATTACCTGCTCTGCTGGCCTACTCAATGCTGGTGAAACAGTGGCATTAGGAGAAAGTCCAGAACCTGACAGTATATCTCTAAGAATGCCACTAATCCCAAGGAGAAGTAAGGTTTTAGCTCCAAGAGGGGACCCACTTGCACATGTGGAAAGAAGTCGGATTAAACCCTGCATATGACAGTGAAATCAACGGTACAACAACAACAGGTAAAGAAAGCATCATGTTCAATGGTAGAAGAGACTACACATACAGTATATGTTGGTGTGCTGAGAGAAGTCTGTCCACCGCCAGAACTGCTGGTAGAAATGAGTGAAGCAGCTTGTGTTACCAGTCCATAATTGCACAATTGATCTAATTTGTCTGAAGATGATGCAAAAGCTTCAGCTATCCGAGTCAAGCAAATGGCAGCATGCTCCAGGACCTACAAAAATTAAAGTTGAATCCAGTGAAGACACACCTAAAGAATCAACCTAAAGTTGAATCCAGTGAAGACACACCTAAAGAATCAACCTTCAACGATCATGATTTTGCAAACAGAATTTACTTAAAACTAAGAGAGTAACAAGGAAACTGCAGTTGAAACTTGGAACCCAGTTTCCATTAGATGACAAGTTTGACAATAAAATATGACCTTACCTTGGAATCATGGTACTGGAGGAGGTTTGTCAAAAGAGGAACAGCTTCCATGACAAAGTCAGCTGCATCAGAAGGAAGCTTCTTGCACATATTTGCAGCAGTAGACAATGCTACACGCTGAAACATAAAATTATGTCAATATGAGGGTCCAAAGTGGCAAATGAATTATTTCTGTAGAAAATTATAACCATCCTTTAGATTTGGGGATTTCAATGATGAGTCACCTGAACTCCAGTTGAGAAGAAGTCCAAATAAGATAGCACAGCCATAAGAGCACCAGCTCGAAGACATGCAGTTGGGTGCTCCTGAGAAATCTTCTGTATGGCTTGAAGGGACTGTTCATGTCAACAATATCAGAATTCAGGACCTATAAGAGAATGTCATTTCATGATAGAAACCAGCATAACAACTTAGGAATTAGGAACCTCATGAAACCCCTTACTAAAAAGAATTCAGCACCAAACACTTAACATTTGTTCGAAATTCCCTATACCTACATTAATTAATTAATTAATTAATTAATTAATCAATCATATCATAGTGATGGACTAAGAAACAACCTGCTCGGCCAAGTCCATATACTCAATCGTAAGCAATCTTGCGCAGAAGATGGAGACTGCACCATAATGGACAACAGAAGCACAAGACGAGGGGAGAACGTCACAGAGATGGGTCAGCGCCCTGGCAGCGAGAAGCATGATATCAGGATTGCCCTCGTGATTGAGCAACCCCACGAGCACAGGAACAAACGAGTCCACGGAGAATGTGCTAAGCGATTCTTCGCTGCAGATTGAAAGAATTTCGCAGAGCTGCGTCAAAGCCTCAATCTGGCGACCTTCTTCCCCATCGGCACGCAGCCCCGTCAGAATCTTCTTCAGCCTACCACTCTGCTGAGACGCAGACATGGGCGACGGAAGAGGATCATCCAAGCCAGTGCCAACGCCAAGTTTCCGGAGAAGCCCTTGGAGTGCATTGCTGGCGTTCGTGAAATTCGGATGCAAAATCCCGACGCCATCCTCGCTATCGTCGTCGTCGTCGTCTTCTTCATCGTTGCCGTCGCCAGCATTCCCGATTTCCATGTTCAATCCCAAGCCTCGCTCTGCATCCCTTTCCCTAATCCTGACGTCATGCTCTTTCTCCTTCCCTTTGTCGGAATTGTCCCGGTCCAATTTCTTGCCGCGGCGATCACGGCGCGTCCCGGAGGATTCGTTGGTGGTGGGGTCCATGGGAGGGGAAGGGTTGTTAGGTCTTGATGATCGCGAACGAGTTGTAACGATGGGGTTGGGGCTCAAAGAAGAGGAGAAGGAGGAGAGACGAGATCGCTTGGTGGTGGTGGTGGTGGCAGGGGACGATGATGAGTGGGCAGCTGAGGAAGCCTCCGCCCGCTTCCGACTACGAGTTTCCATACAAAGAAGAGGCCCCCACCCTTCAATTTGTCTCAGCCAATCACACTCTCCTCTCCTATATCCATTCCATCCTATTCTATTCTATTCTACTCTTCCACGCAGATTTGATTAAATCACGCAAAACCCTAATTCGAATGCCCAATTCTTCAATTTCAAATTACTAATTGAATGATTTATTCGGACGAATTGAGAGAATGGTGCGAGGGTAAAGTGGCGAGAGGGGTTGTACGAAAACCCTAAGTAGACACAGAGAGATTGTTTGAAACAGGCAACTTTTATTTTTATTTTTTCTTTTTAACATAACTTTCTCGGCCAATTTCCGTCGTGGGGGATGGGAGGTGACTGCCTCGCTGCTCACTCTTCTAAACAGTGAGTGAACTCGCTCGCTCCCCCAGTGGCGGTGGCTTATGTCTTTGTCCCTCGACGTCGTTTAACGAATATCCATGCAAACCCATATTCTATATTCTATACCCAACAAGCCACGTGTTACAGATGTTGTTGAGAAAAGGGTCATTAATCACATTATCTGATTAATCTTTGGTTCGCCATATTTGTTAAATTTGAATGACTCACATGATAATTGATAAAATCAAAGGTCCCGCACCTGATAATATTAAATTAAATTAAATAATAATATAAGATCTGACATTATAATATAATATAGTATAATATAAAAAAATATATTATATAAATTTATATATTATCAAGTGTTAAATGCGTTAGATATAATTATATAATTTTACTTTATTTAATATTTATAATATTAATTTATAATTAATACTAAATAAAAAAATATTTTCTTAAGCATAATCTCTATTTAAATAAATCTGTAATGATTTTTCGCTCTTTCTAGATAAATTATGGCATAATTAAAAAGAATTTTTTGTAAAACTTAAAAAATAAATAATCAAAAACAAAGTTCTCACATTTTATAGAAACTCAAATCAATTAAAAAAAATTATTTTCCTTCAAATATGAGTTTTTATTTTTTTTAGTCAAATTAATAACTAGAAAAGAAAAAAGGTTTGTGAGTAGTTTTTAAATTGATATGTGCAAAAAAATTTGTGTTGTGTAATTTGAATTACTAAAAAGTATTGGATTTAAAGAAAAGACAAAGATAAACAAAATGTTATGAGAAAAAACCAATATTTATGAGAGAGAAAAATAGAATGCAATAATGATTGTTGATGATTAGACGATAATGAAATGGACAAAAGAGGATAAATAAAAAAAATGATATCAAATAAAAAAAATACTATCAAGTCTAAGCTTTAATCAAACTTCATGATATATGATAAGTTAATATTATAATCATATGATAAAAGATTAAATAAGATCATATAAAGCTATGTTATCCTATGTTACATTAAACATTTAACAAAAAAATAATTTTGTATATTATTTAATAGTTTCATGTCATATATATATATATATATATATATATATATAAAGTAACAAACGGGCCAAAGTGATAAGAACTTGTTTTCATTTTTAAAAGCAAACCAAGTTTAACTCATGATGTATTATGTTATGCATAGTTATAGACCAAAAAAATACATAGTTATATTTTTCGTACCAAAAGGAAAAGGCATCTTATTCATAGAAAAGGCCAAAGACATTTATATTTATAAAATATATCATATTTAATATTAATAAGATAGAAATACATTATGTATTTTGAATTATCACACAACAAAGATTATAATGCATAATGTTTTTATCCCATTTTAAGTTTAAATATGATTTTTTTTTGTTACTTTTAAGTACCGTCGGACTTCTCCATAAATAAAATATTTTTCCCCATAAAGAAAAGATAAAAAAAAAACATACAATGGGTCATTTGACAATATGGACACAAATATCTATCAGTAATATAATAAAAAGAAAAAAAAATTTAAATACATACCCATAGACTTTTGATTGGTAAACATAATGAACAACTATTAAAAAATGAATTTACCAACAACGAAATCGGTCAGTAAAGTGCTTTTATTAAAATTAAATTTAATTGTTAAATAATATTGTATCGACAGAAAAAATTATTGGTAATATAAAAATTATTAAATAATTAATATAATCCTAATAATTTTATTTTGATATTAACTTAGCCCTTAAAAATATTTTAATATATATTCAGTGATAATATTTTTATTTTAACATTATGTTTATCTTAAAACAGCAATTTGACATTAATTTAGTCAAATTATGATGTGAGTTAGGTACAATTATCATTTAGTTAGACTAAATTGATGTCAAATTTTAAAATATAAGAACAAGATCAATTTTTTTGTTCAATAATATATTTAGTTAGGAGTCAAAAGCTAATAGTTTATGTGACATCTCCTTTAAACTTAATTTTAAACTAAGGAGTCATGTGTTTGATTATTTTATAGCAAAAAAAAAAGAAAATGATATCACTAATAATCTCTATCTCAAATATTAAAATAAGGTGAGATTACTGGCGAGCACATAGTTCATATATTCTGTTACGATGAAAATAGATAGTTACACTAATAATGATATATTAACGTACAAAAATACAAATGAACAGTTCATACAACGTGCTCATTTGCGTTCTCTGTGTTGACGTATTATTGAAAATAGAAAGCATTTTGTCAAATTTTTGCTTTGTGCGCATGACACGTTTTAGTGGAGGATTGGTGATCCATGATCCGAGGAGAGCTCAGGAAGATTGGAACTTGGAAGTGATGACGCATTCGTCAAATGGTTTTTGTGTTTTGGCAGAGAAAGAGAGAGAGAGGTCGGGATCTGAAGAAGCATTAAGAGTTGAGCTTGAGGAGATGGGTTTCTTCGGCACTATATTTGGTTTTTTTGGCTTTGGAATTGGGATTTTCTTTGGTCTTGTTGTTGGCTATTTTCTCTTCATTTACATTCAACCCGCCGATGTTAAGGTGTGTGACACACATATATATAAGACATGTCGTCATGCAATATTAGTTATTATATTATGCCGCCCCCTGCATTCAACTTGTTGTTCCTCTTTTCCTTCATAATTCAGATGCATGCTATTGTCACTCATATTTCTTGTGCGAAATATATATATATATATGTGTGTGTGTGTGTGTGTGTGTGTGTGTGTGTGTGTGTGATATAATAAATTAACAGAGTGTGAGTATTTTGCTATCATACACTGTATGGTCTGTCTTATTTTCTTCCCTAATAACTCCACCTGAATTGAATTAGGATCACACATTATATCATGAGAATTTGTGCACTTGTTTAAGTACTGACAGCATGCAGCTGCTGCCATGGACAGGATCCTGAAATCCAACCACTAGTGGATCAAGACTCACCAACTTTGCAACGAATGATTCCTGAGATTCCACTTTGGGTAAAAAATCCAGACTTTGATCGGGTAATTAATTAAGCAACAACTACATTACTAATTGATTTGCTATCATGCACTATCTATCTTATTTTCTTTTCACTTTGTTTTGACTGCTACACTATTATTTATTTGTTTGTTTCTTTGTGCTTTTATAAAGGTTGACTGGCTTAACAAGCTTATTCAATATATGTGGCCCTACCTTAACAGGGTATACCTTTCTTAATTCTTTCTTATGTCTTAATCTTAACCCTTCTCTATTAATTACATCTAGCCATCTGTCTGCTTGTGTAATAAGTAGTACCCACTTTGTTTTCTTATTTAGGCAATATGCAAGACTGCAGAGAACATTGCAAAACCCATAATTGCTGAGCAGATCCCGAAATATAAAATTGATTCTGTTGAGTTTGAAGTGCTCACACTGGGGGCCCTGCCACCTACTTTTCAAGGTTATTAGTTCATTAAGCTCATTCGTTAGGTTTTTGTCTATTTGTAAGGGATATGATGTACATCACAACTTGTAAATTGATAAGTAATTATTTTTCGGAAATAAAAATTGATGGGCTGATATATATTACAAACAGCAACATAGCATTTTGAAGAATACACCAAATCTTTAGATACGGCATATTTGCCAGTTCAATTTTCTGCCCCCAGCTCCAGTATCACGGTATTTTATATATATCTATATATTGGTCTTAAATAAACACACCTTTCTTATAAATACAAATAAGTTTCCTGAATACTTGTCGTTGAATGCATATTTTCTTCTCAATAGGAATGAAAGTTTATGTGACTGATGAGAAGGAGCTGATTATGGAGCCTTCTATAAAATGGGCTGGAAATCCTAATGTCACAATTGCAGTTAAGGCATTTGGGTTGAAACCAACCATTCAGGTAAAAAAAAAAAAAAATAATACTTGTGTGTCTAAGAGAGACAGGGGGATTGAGTGAGAAGAGGAGCTAGCTGGGTGGGAGGAAGGGACAAATGTTTCTTGATGCTCAGAGTTTTAGATCTTTTCAGGTGGTGGATTTGCAAGTTTTTCTTGCACCTCGTGTTACTTTAAAACCTTTGGTTCCAAGCTTTCCTTGCTTTGCCAACATCTATGTGTCTCTCATGGAAAAGGTTTGTACCGCATGGATGTATTACTTTTCCTACCTGCTGACCAATTGAATAGGTCTAAAGCATTCTGCATATACAAGACACATGCAATAGAGTATTTGGTAGCTTTGTAATAGTCGTGTCCCATGGTACTCTGTATCCATATTTAAGTGCAGATTATAATACTAGAAGGAGTACTTGTTCGTCGACAATAATGTTAATAGGAGCCACCAACCAGATGAAAAGAATTTCAATTCCTTGATGTTGTGGAAAGGGTGAACTAGTGTAACTCTTTCATTTTGACCTAGTGATCTACAAGTATATTGCAGGACCTTCCTATTGGAAATGGTTAAATTCTGGATATATATATATATATGTGTGTGTGTGTGTGTGTGTCTTATTTTGTGGTGTGTTTGTTTGAATCGCCATATTCTCCCCGTACTAGTATTAAAAAATAAAAGTGCAGCTTACTAAACCAGCATATTTCTCTACGAGTAATACCAGTATATTTGTGGTAGTAGGCATATCTATGCCCAAGATTAACATCCATTTGTAACTATTCTTAGAGCACTCATTGCACCGATGAGGTACAATTTTGATTGTATAAATTGTACTTACATTTTCTCTCTATTGCTTTGGCGTCTTTCATCTTGCAGCCACATGTTGACTTTGGGCTAAAGCTTTTGGGGGCTGATCTTATGTCTATTCCTGGCCTCTACAGGTTTGTTCAGGTATATGACTGAGTTTTTTGTTTGGGTTCTCACATTATGGGTACTTTTGCAATTGATGACTAATAACGTTGATACAAACAATTTTCCCTTGCAATGTATTGATGTTTCTATTTTGTACTCATAGCTCCTACTAGTGTATTTATGGCTTTTAAATTACTTTACCTTGTTAGGAGCTTATCAAGGATCAGGTAGCCAATATGTATCTATGGCCCAAAACCCTGGACGTTCAAATTATGGATCCAACAAAGTAAGCTTCCGCATTTTTTCTAAAATAATTTTCATTACACAGGTTTGTAACTTTTTTAACTTCTTTTTGTATTTTTTTCCTTCTCCTTGAATACTCTATTGGGAATCTTAGAGCCATGAAGAGGCCTGTCGGAATTTTAGTTGCAAAGGTTCTGAAAGCAATGAAGCTAAAGAAGAAAGACCTTCTTGGTGCATCTGATCCTTATGTGAAGCTAAAGATTACTGGAGAAAATATGCCATCGAAAAAGACTACAGTGAAGCACAAGAACTTGAACCCCGAATGGAATGAAGAATTTAATTTGGTTGTTAAAGATCCTGAGACTCAGGCATTAGAGTTTAATGTTTATGATTGGGAGCAGGTATGTGTATATATATACACCCTTATCTTGGAAGTTATATGTTATAGTTTCTTAGTTATGCATCTAAATTGGATTGAATTGAATGATGATGTTATTTTTATGCATATGACTAGGTTGGGAAGCATGATAAGATGGGCATGAATTCGATCCCTTTAAAAGATCTTCCTCATGAAGAGCCTAAAGTGTTCACCCTTGATCTCCTGAAAAACTTGGATCCAAATGATGGCCAAAATGAGAAGTCACGCGGGCAGATTGTTGTAGAACTGACATACAAACCTTTCAAGGAGGAAGACTTGGCCAGGGGCTTTGATGAGACACAGTCAATAGAAAAAGCTCCTGAGGGCACTCCTCCTGGTGGAGGCCTGCTTGTAGTTGTAGTCCATGAGGCTCAAGACGTCGAAGGGAAGTACCACACTAATCCACAAGTACGGGTTACTTTCAGAGGCGAGGAGAAAAAGACTAAGGTACAGGATCCCCCCCTTTTCTTTTGGACTAAATAGGTCTTTGTATGATATGATACTGATACCGTGCTTACTGTTACAGCACGTGAAAAAGAACAGGGATCCAAGATGGGAAGAGGAGTTCCAATTTACGGTCGAGGAGCCTCCCACTAATGACAAATTACATGTAGAGGTCATCAGCACCTCATCGCGAAGCCTGCTGCGTCCCAAGGTACATAATTCATAATTAACTTGATCATGATGACTAATACCTATAAACAGTTTTGCTTTGTCATCTCTTGTGGGAAGGAACTAACTATTCAATTCGGCATGCTATGCTTTGCAAAATATTCACGAAGCACCATTTGTCTGAAGTGGTTCTTGGACTTGTTTATTGATTTCTTGTCCTTTCAATACTAGGAATCACTGGGTTACGTTGACATCAGTCTTGCGGATGTTGTTACTAACAAGAGAATCAATGAGAGATACCATCTTATTGACTCCAAGAATGGTCGCATCCAGGTAGAGTTGCAGTGGAGAGCTTCATAAGGCATTTCAAAAAAATAAAATTCACACTTTCTCCCTTTACATTTTTGTCTCTTTTTCTTTTTTCTTTTAAATTTCTTGTACATGTCTGTAAAAATAAGAATGCTGGTTTGAAAGCAGAAGCACATTCATGATTTTGTTTGGATATTAAATCAAACGATTGAAGACGTGTTCATCATATGAAGTGAAGTATTGTGAAACTGAACATTATTAAAAGCGTTTCTATAGGAGGATTATATTCCCATTTGCAACTTGAATTGCAGCGTCCGTCAAATGAAACATAATACAGCCAACTTACCATTACCATCACCATTAATTATTGTGCATCTTTCTTTTACACATTATGTAAGAGTACTGAATAACGTCAACTGGAATTAAGTCTAGTTCTAGTAACAACTATGGGTACTGTGTATGCAAGTATCAGTAAGAAAAAATCAACAACAACAACATTGTAGTGTAGGTATCTGTATAAAAGGCAATATAAGGGTAAATGGTAGAAAAAGGGCCAAATGTATTGTTCCATTGGTTAGTCATCACACTTGTATAAGAAGGAGGGGATATCGAAGTAGAAGAACCCATAAGGAATGAGAGAATAAGCTTCATAGGGAAATTCATACCACTTCTTATTGAGAAATTCTCTGTGTCCAACAAAAGTGAATAATTATATATAAACAACATACAAAAAAAATATAATAAGAAGACAAAATTGTTATATAATATAATAATTATGTGAGAGCATATATAATTAAAAGTCATTATATTTTGTACATTATCTATACTTTACTATTCACTTTTATTGGTCACATAGCATAACCCCTTCTTATTTGGCTCCCCCAACTTGCCGATCTGCTTGTAGGTTTGCATAACTAACTTTTCAGTCATTCGAGCTTCTTTCCAGACCCTTTGCTCGATTCAGCATGTCTTTGGGCTCTAGCACAGGGCCCAACCATGACTTTAGCATTTTCATTTTTCGTCTGACCAAAAACAAGAAGATTTATGTTTTTCTTTCAGTTTATCATTTAAAAATTAGTAGTATAAAAATTAGGGATGGCAATGAGATTTACCTCGCCCGCACCTTATTAACACTAACTTGTACCCACCTAGTTTTTATCCGCTGATTTTAAACATTATAAATTGCACCCGTCCAGCGGGTGCCCACCCTGCCCATTTTTTTAGAACACCTGTTGAAATACTATAAAATTCAATTAATATAGATTAACATAATTATATAATCAAGTACAACAAATGTCAACACTCAATATTGATTAAATATAGAAATATCTAATAGCAATAAAATAACAAACAAATAACTACCAAGTTTCCAATAAGCGACGCAGAAATATCTAAGATACATATAAGTTCCAAGCAACAGTCAAGTCACTTCTTGACTCTTTTGCAGCTTCCCAAATCTTGAAACTATCATTCTTCACTATCTCTGTTGGTGGCCGGTGGCACGACACCGTGAGAGAGAGACAAGAAAAAGAGGAGGAAGATGAGAGGAGCTAATCCCGTCGGTGGATGGCGACACAATGCAGCAAGAGAGAGAGACGAGACTTACGAGAGATGGATTTGTGACTAGGAATTAGGTGTGTCCTTTGCAACTGTTGAGTTTTTAATAATTAGGATTAAATAATTTTAATATAATTTTTTATTATATAATATAGGCTTAATTAAGTTTTTAACCCCTGTAAAATTTCAAAGTTTGCTTTTAGTCCCTCTGTCTGGCTTAGGGTTAACGGCGCTGAAGTGACCGTTAACAGCGCTGACATGGCTGTGCCATGTGGCACGCCACGTCAGCACCGTTAACCCCAGCTAGACAGAGGGACTAAAAACAAATTTTAAAATTTTACAGGGACTGAAAACAAACTTGAAAATTTTACAGGGGCTAAAAACTAAATTTTATTTAAATAATTTTTTTGTGCCTATGAAAGGGTAAAACCAACATCAAACAGTTTTTTGTTTTATATTTATTTTAAATAATTTTAACTAAAATTATTTAAATAATTTTAATCACATATTTAATAATTTAAATAATTTTGACATTTTTTATTAATATGAACATGATTTAGTAGTTTAAATTATTTAAAGTTTGTTAAAATATTAGTTAGTATACATATTAAATATATATTTGGAACATGGTGACAATATACAAAGAAGATTGCATAAGTATTGAGTGGGAGTAT
>QANU01013586.1:146293-160229 GCA_003254905.1 Nissolia schottii
CGTACACAAGGTCTCGAACTCGGGACCTTGCTTAAGCGATACCAAGCAGCTTACCACTTGGACCAACCCCCGTTGGTTTACTCATCATACAATGATATATGAGAAACATCATTTTGAGAACACATCCAATAATGAATTATATGTGCATTAAAGGATTAAGGATATGGGTATATGCATGAATATCAAGTGCTATAGTGTTAGAGTGCATGCATGTTAGCCAAAGAATATTATTTGATTAATATAATGATTTGATCATCACCTAATTGTATATGCATGATGCATTGATTGATCTATAGATGCATATTAAGATATTAGAATACATCGGACTAACTATATTTTCTAGTTAATAATCTTATGTATAGGAAAGTGCAAGGCATCAAGAACAAGATGGAACAAGAAGGAACATATTCATATGATGCCCAAAGTCAAAAGAAGGAGCACAAAATGCTTCTCCCATGAAGAACATGGTAATGGCGAAGATAGGATTCATGAAGAATACCAAGTCCAAGCAAGTGGTCAAAAGGATATAGTTTCTTAAGACTTAAGGTATTCTTGTCAAAGGAGAATTGATATATATATATATATATATATAAAATGATGCTTTTCTTATCAATTTCCCATACAGATAAGAGGCGTTGATCAAAGAAAATGCAAGGCAAGAAGAATAGAAGGAAGAATTGGGTTTTTGGCCATTCAGCGCCTTCTCAGGGCCACTGAGCGACCTCTGTTCCAAGTGAGCTTGCTTAAGGGCGAAGTGACTTCAAGGCAAAGAAACCGAAGTAGCCCTGTAATCCGCTCAGTGACCCTTGCAAACCACTCAGCGGTTTGAGCCTGAAATTTCCTTTAAAAGGGGAACAAACTCATTCATTCAGGGGGGATTCAGAGACATACACATATAGAAAAGCGACACCGAAGAGAAGAACAGAGAGGGAAGCCAAGAGTTGTCCAAGGAACACGGTGACACTCACCATGGCGGTGTGAGAACGTGTCATAGTGAGCGTCCATCACCTTGCCCCTTTGATTTCTTCTTGTAAGATGGATAGTTAATCCTCTTATTGTTGGGATTCGATGAGTATTATGGTTTGATTGTATTCATCTTAACTCTTTTATATATGAAGCTATTGAATTCTATGATTTGCATGATTTGATCTTGAACTAAATGCTTATTTTAGCCTGATTAACTATGATTTGATTTAAGATTTGATTTCGTGCGCAGAGCGACATCATTGAGTTGGATCTAGAGAAAATCATCTAATATTCCTAATCGCTAGACATAGAGTTAGGCTTATTAGTCGTTTTAACACCCCGAAGCTATCTTGATTCTCTTTGTTACTTGTGCGAGACATCGACAAATAACAACGAGAACCGAATGATCTTGTCATGCTTGAAAGAGATGAGTAGGATAAGAACTGGTGGCGAGGAATCAAGGATTTAATAGTTCATATGCATTGAGTTAATGGATATATGAAAACTGTAGTATGAGTTAATTCTCAGCAAGTTTTCTTATCTATTTTTCATTCGTTGTCAATTTATCGCGTTATTTTATTTTATTTGTTTTCAAATATAATTTCCCAAACCAAACAACCATCTTATTTAATTAATGAAACTCAAGAACGGATTTATATCACAACTCCCAGAGGACAACAACCCTTCCACTATGCTGCAATTGAATCCTTTCGGGGATTTGAAAGCAAAACAGTAGATAGGAAAAACAAATAGAAAGAAATAATAAGCTTTCAACACCCGGCCTCACAGACAAAACCAGCCTCGCATCTACTCGCTTCACTTTGGGAAGGGTTTTAAACCCATCCCAAGTAGGTTGGGTAGGGTGGGTACCCTATGGGTAGGGTTCATGTTATCATCTGTAATAAAAATGGTGTGATAAAAATGCGTAAATATTGATTACTGTGGGTATAAATAACATTCTAGCATTAGTCAATGGAACTTGCCTGAGGCAAATTTTGACCACTATAACTTAATATAGATTGGATCCATTGATTTATTACATGCCACATATACATGCATATACATGTGTTTTTGCAACTACCCAAAAATCGTTACCAATATACAAGAGATTAATTTCCTTATGAAAGCGTCTTAGGAACATTTGTCATAAAAATATACATTTTAAACTTAAAATAAAAACAAACTAAAATATATTTTTTAAATAGACATAAATAAACTCTTTACCATAAACATAAATATATATATATATAATGAAATATGTGATTGGTCCGAAGATCTTGTATGTGTACAATTTAAGCATTATAGACACTGACACGAATGTAAAATAAAATAAATAATCTAACATGATCCTATAGACAACCTCACCTCAATGTGACTGCTAACTAAAAAATCCCGACGTTGCTGCAACTGACCATGAACTGCTTCTACTTCTTAACTTGTAACAAGAAGGGGATATGAGGGGTGAGAACTCGGGGGAGAGCCTTAGTGAGTGAGCGATCACCCACAGCACCCATGGGACCTTCGAAACATGGACATGCATAATGCAATAAATAATAATACTTAACAAACAAAAATCGTTATAATATCATAATACTAATAATAAAGCTTCCGTGAAAATATTAAAAGAATAACATAGGAAGGTATGTAGATAGATGAATCTTAAACGTTACAGTCTAGCTTTAACTAACTACCCAAATATCTTGGTTCTGATATCTAATGGGAATCTGATCTATTCGAGTCTCTATATCCCTAATAGTTGATATGATTCTATAACGAAGGTCAACATAGGCTGTTTTTGACGTACAATACTATTCTAGATCCAACTCCCACGAAAATGATTTAAATATAAAATTTGATAATATAATAACCGATAACTGATATAACTGACATGATCATAAATGTTGAAATCTATGAACATACACATGCAACATGATGATCTTTATGCATTAAAACAATGGCCCCATGATTTTTCTAAAAAAGGGTTTCATGACTTTCTAAATCCATTTGTAAACTATTTCGTAAACAATTTTATAAATGTTAATAAAGATAAATATGGTTTTCATAAAAGGTTTCAATAAAACAATTTTAGAAATGCTTTCCTAAAGTAAATCCTTATTTTCCAAAAACAACTTTTCATAAAACAAATCCTTATTTTTCTAAAATGTGGAAAATATTATAACTAAATAATGCTTATAAAATATGAACATAACATAATGACAAAAATAGACCATGAGCAGTAACCTACTCACCTAGAGTTGCCAGAGACTAACTGTCATTCCTTGCAAGCTTGGTAGAAACTCAAACGACACCGTTGACTGACTCGGAACACTAAAACTCCTAATGAAATAGCGTAGGAACCCTATGTGGAGACACTGCTTTTCTAAAAACAAAAATATTAAACTAGAGTAAAAGTCCGACTATAAGCGAAACCTTCTAGCTCTTGAGTGAATCAACAAGTAAAAACACTCATTGAGAGGTTCTATTTATAGGGAAGCTTAACATTCTCTCTAACCAAATTTTTCATTGCGGGACTTATTTCTTCATACCACTGCGACGATCTTAACTACTACAGCAGTTCGCTATGCTCCATATCGCTATAGCGGTGTCCTAAATATGGGACACCATAGCTTTTCACATATAACCAAGTATAAGGAGATCTATAATTTTAATATGAGTTGGAAGGGGTGTGTATCAAAGGAAGTTAGCTAATGATGGTACTAAGATGTACCAAAGGAAACTCCTCCAATTCAAGGTGGACTCCAGACCTCCTTGGACGAGTGATGAATGTGGCGACATGGGTACTTGCAAGCACTCTGATGCCCGAGTCAGAAGTACATGTGAGATGTTTATTAGGTTATATGAAAAATATTTTGGCTACATACATGACAGATTGATCCCTTTATATTCGTGGAATGCCTCTCGTATTTAGGTCAAACTGGCGACTCCAAGTGGACTCTCTTCGGACCTGAACTCTTGGTGGTTGTGGGCTAGACGAAGTTGGATTCGACCTTGAGCCCATAATCCGTGGAGGCCTCTGAGGCCGTTCTAGCTCCTCTCAGAGCTAGTTCGTAACATAAGCTATTGAGCTAGTACAAATCTCAAGGATTGAGTCGCCTCGCTAATATATTTTATGAGACTTTTAACACTCACACTTAAGCCATAACAAAGTTGTCATTGTAAAGAGATATAATATAAAATTAGGTACCATCTTAAGAATTATTTCTCCTAAAAATTTAAATTGGTGAAAAAAGACTATTTTAATAGTTTTATATTATACCTCTTTACCATCCTTAATAATGTTGCTTTTTGTTAGAAGATGCCGCAACAGAAGCTAATGGACTTGAGATGGGACATTATGTGACTATTAATTATATAGTACATCTTTATATGATTTTGTTTAGAGTAACATTGTATTGACGTCAATCTCAATGTAATCACTTAGTTATCTCTCTCACTAACATCATGTGGTGCACACTCACATAATTGATATGGCTGTAGGCCTCATAATATTTGTGAGAAGAGTGGTTAGGTGACTACACTAAAATTAGTGGCAAAGTATTATTTTCCGTTTATAATAGGCAGGTTAGTTGCCAATCTGTCCTAATTAGTTAAAAGGGGAAAGAAATGACTAAAGAAAGGGTAAAATGAATTAGAAAAAAGGAAGGCCTAAATAACAACGTGACACGTGTTACGTCAAGATACGTGTGTAGCTATAATTGACGTCTGTCAATGTGACAATAATGTTACCAAACTCTACAAGTTATTAGTCATTTGTGAGCAACATGTTTGTTGAATCTTGAATGATAGCTTTTAACTTTTATCCACCATAAAGCGGACATGCCGGAAAAGCTAGGGTTCAGGGATTAGGGGGAGATCTATCCACATGTGGAGGACGCCAAAGAGGGTAATAGTAGGTAAAGGTAAAGGGGTCTTAGGACAACCACGCTCGCCATCCCACAGCTACGTACCTAAGCACATGACATACTCGTGATGCTTTGTTGTCTCTCTCGCTCTCACCACCTAGGCCACAAACAATCATGTTATTTGCAAATCAATAATGTTATTTTACACTAATTTTGGATAAATATCAAATCTCCTTGTCTCACATATATCATAAGACCTACACTTACATCACGTAATGTGTGTGAGAAGAAACCTTTGATCAATAAAAATATTTTCTTTTATGCCAAAAACATATTTTTAAGCACAATTAATGAGAAAAAAAGTGATTTTAAGTCAAATTTCATATAGTGTCTATTCTCTTTTCTTTAGCTCTCTTTCTTTAAAAGCAACTTATAGTTACGATATTAGTTAACTCTTATCATTCACTTGATGTAAATATTTGTGGTGGTAACATCTATACGATTAATAAAATGAAAACAAAATATAAATACTATTTTGGTCTCTAAAAATTCAATTGAATAATTTTTTAGTTCTAAAATTATATTTATTAAATATTTTTTAAAATAAAATGCAACAAGATATTTATCATCATCACTTTCTTCATGTTATTCACTTGTCAGACACATGTTTATCAAGACCCAATAATGTACATAAAGCGTTTGGAAGAGATCTTCTACTAATCCCCTCCCCAGTTGTTACTTAAAGTACCTTGTGAGTAATTATTAACTGCACATATAAAATGTACGCAAATGGGGGAAGAGATAACAACAAAAAGCAAAAAGGTGAATGCACCCCTGACCCCTCCAAACCCAACCTTTCTCGCTCATGGGTTGCCCAAACTTGCACCACAAGGGTAGGGGCAAGGAAAAACGGAAAGTGGAAGGTGTACCACAACCAAACTCATTTATCTTTTCCTCCTGTTCTCCCCTTCTATTCTTTCTTCCATTATCTTTCCTTAAACCCAACTTCCAACTCTTCTAGAAACGGGCCCCACTCTCTCTCTCAAGCATGATAATGAACCAACACAATAAATAATCAACTACCATTACCATCCATCTCTATATATGCGCTTTCCGCACATGAATATATGGCCGGGAAACTCACTACAACAATCTTAAATAACTACCAAGTTAAGAGTCACGCTGATTTTATTATGGGAAGGTCTCCTTGCTGCGAGAAGGCTCACACAAACAAAGGAGCGTGGACCAAAGAAGAAGACGATCGCCTCATCTCTTATATTCGATCTCACGGCGAGGGCTGCTGGCGCTCTCTCCCCAAAGCGGCCGGGCTCCTCCGTTGCGGGAAGAGCTGCCGCCTCCGCTGGATCAACTATCTCCGCCCGGACCTCAAGCGCGGCAACTTCACCCAACAAGAAGACGACCTCATCATCAAACTCCACAGCCTCCTTGGCAACAAGTAGGAGTAACTATGTATATATATTTGCATGCTCGCTTGCTTCCTTCCCGTATATATTATATTAAGCACGAATATTAATAATTATGTGGGTTGGCTGGTACGTAGGTGGTCTCTAATAGCAGGAAGAATGCCGGGGAGAACAGACAACGAGATAAAGAACTACTGGAATACGCACATAAGAAGGAAGCTGGTAAGCAGAGGAATTGACCCCGCAACTCACAAGCCTCTTGCTTTGGCAGCAGCTGCTCCTAAACAAGAGGAGGGCTCCTGCCCTGACCCTCACTGCTTGAACCTGGACCTAACCATTAGTCCTCCTTCCCATCATCTCTCCACCTGTGGGGCTGGCTGGGGCCGATCGACTTCTTGCCCTTCCAATGAAATGAAATAACATTCTTTTTTGTCGATTTAAAACATATTCCTCTCATTTAATGCATGCGTTGTGTACAAGATTTGCAAAATTATATATATATATTTCCTACCAGTTTTCGCCTAGTTAATCAAATCCAACAACCCACCCTCGTGTACTTGGATCGATACCCTTCGATCAATGTATACATGTGGTTTGGGATGTGAAGAATATTTAGTCCCAACTTAGCTAATATATAAGATTCTTTCTCATTTCCGGTTCTAATCATGCTTGCTTAATGAACGTCCTCTTTCTCAATAGTATTTAGCTAGCTAGATGCGTAGCAATATATATATATATATATATATATATATATATATTATAGGTAAATGAGACAAATCAAACTAAAAGCTTGTTAGCAATAATTTATCTGCCACATTAGTTTAGGGTCACGTCATGGGGTCGGTGAGTAAGTTGATTGGATTGGGACAGCGGGTCATGCATGGCCATTCACTCACTAGTTATGGGCTGGTGATGAAAACCCGTTGTTAATTTGTATTGCTTATGCCTTTTCTTTGTATTTTTACTTAAGATTTGATTTAAAAAAAAATTATATATTACAAATTTTACTAATTTTAAACTTTTAAAGTTCTAAGAGCCAAATTTAAAATAAAAATAGAAATGAAAAAAAAAGGATTTTAAGATTTTAAACTGGAAGTGATATTGATTAAGAGCTCATACGTAATTTCGTATACAAAAAATACAATTCATAACATTAATTCCCTAATTAAAATAAAAATTTGGATTTGAGAGCATTAGAGGAAATTAAGAAAGAAAGAAAGAAAGATAGAGATGAGTGATGACAGGTAGATTCGATTTCGAATTCAACGTGTTTTCGGGGACCATAAATTTTTCTGGTTGAATTACATTTCTTTAAATCTAGAAAATGAATGGTGATGACTAGGATGATATTCTTGTCTTTTGGTGTCATCTAATGATACTCTTAAAATCCAAAAAAATAAATTTTTAAAATTATAAATTAACTCACATATTTTAATATTTATTAAATTTTATTCTTAATTTGCAAAATTTTAATATTTACACAGTAATCTCACAGTTATTTATAAAATTATTAAAATACCCCCATCATCTCTCCTCCCTCTCTGTTTCTCTCCCTCTCCTCCGCCACCCCACCGCCACTGCTGCCACCTATCTCACCAACCTTACCATATCGTGCTGGGGAATGCCTTTAGTGATGCAGACAACAAGATCCAATTCGGCCTCCATAGCCTCCATGATTGCAGTCGCAGCAAAAGGCTACGATGTGGTGACGGAGGGAAAGGTGACGGCGGAGAGGACCTGATTCCGGTGGCAGAACCGGTTTCTAGCTACGACGTGGTAATCGAGGCGTTGTCGGCGCTGACTGTTAGCGATCTCCGGGAGATCGCGAAGCGCATGGTGGCTGCGGGCTTTGGGAAGGAGTGCGCGCGCGTGTACGGCATCTGCCGGAGGGAGTTCTTGGAGGAGAGTTTCTCGAAGTTAGGGTTTCGGAGCCTTGGCGTTTTGGAGATTCAGGAGATGCCATGGCAGGACCTCGAAGACGAGATCTAGCGGTGGATCAACGCTTCAAACGTTGCTCTTGGGATCCTCTTCCCCAGCGAGCGCCGACTTTGCGATCGCGTCTTCTCTGGCGACGCCTCCGATCTCGCGTTCACGGAGGTCTGCCGCGAATCGGCGATTCAACCTTTGAGCTCTGCGGACGCCGTCGCTAACTGCAGCCGCTCACCGGAGCAAAGGAGGGTGAAGGAGGAGGAGTTGAGGGTGCGAGTCAGGGAGAGGCGGTTGCCGAAGGCGGACACGGACGAAGGGGTGGCAAAAGAGAGGGAGAGGGGATCAGAGAGGGAGGAGAGATGAAGTGGTATTTTGATAATTTTGTAAATAATTGTTAGGTTAACGTATAAATATTAAATTTTTATAAGTTAGAGGCAATATTTAATAAACATTAAAATATGTGAATTGATTTATAATTTTAAAAATTTCTTTTTTAAATTTTAGAGATTCTATTGGATGATACCAAAAGGTAAGTAAGAGCACCATCTTAACCAAAAAAAAAAAAAAATCGCTTAAAATATAAGGAAATGAATAATAACATTTCTGGTAAGTAATGTATAGTCTATAGACATAAAATTAAGTACAGATGGCAATGAGCAAAAAGGCACGATGGGTAGTGGTAGGTAGAGACATTAGAAGCTTCCACGAGATATTTTTATGTTTCCTTTATTAAAGAAAATGAAATATAAAACAGATAGGGAGTGCCATGCCATGCCATGAGTGGAAGAGTTTTTTGTGATTGTTATTCATTGCTGACCTCCCCGTCAATGGGGTATTGATGGCTACTTCCCTGCTTTCTACTTAATTTCTCAAATTTTAAATCTGTTCAACATCGACCAACATCACGTGCTTAACTTGTGCTGGGTTCTTTCGAGCTCACTGCTGGACCCTCACTCAAACTATGTGTATAATTGGTTTTTAAGTAAAAATATTTAGAATTAACTTTAAGTATTTTCAACTGAAAATTAAACATGTTATAAGTGTGAGTTTTGATTTACTTTGTATTGAATCAAAACTAATTTTGGAGCTCAAAATGAATTTTGTCATTTTTTTTTGTTTAGTGATCTATTAAACTTTTATAAAATTGATTTTTGATCAAATTTATTTTATTATAATTAATTTTGTAGTAAAATTATATTTATATTTAGTATTTTATTAAAAAATTAATTTTGACATAATTAATTTGAAGCAAACTTAGAAGCAAATCAATGCTAATTTTGGTAGGTTAAATTCTAGAACGTAGAATTTATTTGAAAATAATGGTTACGAAAAACTAAACAAGATTAAAAACAATTCTAATCAATGTCGTTAGGGCAGAAAAAAAAAGTTTTTAAGTATTTAACACCTGTAATAGCATTGAAAATCAAAAAGTTTCATATTTTCAATAAAAAAATTATATCTTTTGTAGGGTGCTTGTTAACTTTTTTTTCCCCCTTACTATATTATATATATATAATTAATATTTAATTGTTATACACTAACATTGTAAGATTTTTTACATTATTATTCGATTAAATTATTTCATATGTATGACTTTTTAAATAGGAAGTAATCAATTCAACTATTTCCTCTTATATGACAAGATGATTTGATGATATTATATAAAAATTTTATACTGTCAGCACATAATAATTGAACTCTTAATTTTTGTATTAATTTAATTTTTTTATTTCAATGTAGTTTAAATTGTGAATTTTTTAACATGCATGTTATTTCAAATTTAAAATGCAGGCATATTTATTTTTTCAATAAAAAAATTAACAAAACTACATTTCAAACTGAAAATTTGCGGTGAAATTGAGAATTGAGAGGTGTGTCCGGTGCGCCTAGGCACTGCACACTACCAACTCGTTGGGTGGTGGTTGGTAGGTGAGGGATGTGAGCGAGAACATGTGTGGTGCCCCGGCAGTGGGACCACCTCTTTAATTCACTCATGCACCGCCGTTGTCCCCTCTCTAGTCCCCTTTAATCTAGGTTTTGTTTGGTATCCCAAAGGAGAGATGAAAAACCTATAATGACAAAAGAGAAATAAGTGAAAGAAAAATCTTTTCTTTTACTTAATAACTTTGAATTAACCGAAAAAAGTACTTTAGGATATTAAACCTAGGGTTTAATTTTAATATACTGATTTTGTTTTAACATCTTTCCACCTCCCTTTAAAAAATTATTTTTATGCTCACTCCAATTCATTCTATGCATGTCATTTAGTGATAATAGTACTCACAGCTAATTTCTTCTTTTTTAGACTATATAATATAAGAGCCTCGTCCGTTAAAATGCCCGCCTAGAATCACAAAAATTGCTCTTTTTTTTTTTCTTTCATTCATTCTAAAATGATAAGGGTGGGAAAATAAGTAATAATGTATTTTTTTAAAAAAAAATTACATTCTACATGTAATAATTAATTGAATGATTATGTAATTTTTTTTGGGCAAAATCAGTATATCAAAAATTAAATTCTAGGTGTAATATCATGATGATTTTTCACGTGTTTTATGTGGTTAATAATCTTTTACTAAATTTTTCTATTTTTGACAATTTTTTATAACTAAATTCGTTGATTGTCTCTACCATTTCATGATTAATATGATATTGAAAAACTTTTTATTAAATCATTGAAATAGTTGATTTGTAAGAGTTTTAACAATTTACGTACCATTTAAGTTTATGATACACTTTTTCACAAATATTGTATTAAAAAGTATTAATTTATCACATTAAATTACATAACACATCAATATGCATGTTATATTAGATCATGAAATGGTGACAAAAATCAATGAATTTAGTTCTAAAAATTATTGAAAATAAAAAAATTTAGTATGAGAAGTTAGTTACTTTATAGGACATGTGAGAAACCACATCTTTTAATATAGTTATCATGAATGTATGTAAGTAACTTATCGATTGTATGAACTCATCTTATTTTGTTTAATTTTGCTTTTTTTAAGGATTGAAGTTAACAAATTAATTTTTATGCACTAATAATGTAAAATATCTAATCATATGTTGTCACATAAGTAAACATAATTGAGTCTTATATTTACTATTTCAAAAGTCTTCTATATAACATGATATGATTATATGTCTTAAGAATAATATTAAATTTAAAATATTAGATTTATTTAGTTCCAATTTTATTTGATATTATCCTAATTTTATTATTATGTTGATTTATTTTTTTAAGCTTATAAATAAACCTAAGCTTATTGGACTCAATACACGATTCAATTATATATATATGGGTAGGAAGATACCATGATTGTATTATTGAATCAGGGTAACTCACTTTCATTATGCATGTCATTATGCATATATATTGGTAGGAAGATACTTCAATTAATCTTTTTATTTCCAACTCCTAGACAAGCATGGGTATATATATGCCCTACTATATATATATATATATATATATATATATATATATCAGTTAATTACATTTGGATTTCTGGTTCTGGTTCTGGCTCGCAGTGAGTTACTACCAAATAATTCTAATACTATATATAGATATGGGACCGGGGTTTGGTTCAGTTGGGCAAATTGGACAACCATCCTCCGTCAATAAATACCAGTTGTGGGTTTACCTGTGTTCCTTTTCCCTGCATCAACAATGAATTCAAAAATTTAAAACGGTACAAGTATATACTTAGGATGCAATGAACAAGTTGCTAGTTGCCAAACCTGGACACTTGTCAGGGACCAAAAGGAATATCCCAACCTTTCCCTGCCTGATTGATATTAAATGCAAGAAAATGTTTTTTTTTTTGGATATTAATTCTTTATTTTATTATTATTTTGACTAAAATAAATTAGTTTTTATGTACTTAATTAATTTTTTTTTAAAATAATCAAAATCACAAAGAAAAAAAATATTTTTAAGCTTTTCAGTAATAATTAAACAAAATAATTTTGCAGGAAAAAAAATGGAAAAGGTCATGACTTGCGCATATGGGCTAGCTTGTATAATTTCCCTAGATGAACATTGCTTTATTATGGTTATAGCGGATTACTTTTCTTGCTTGTGGGCGAACTGTTATTCAAATCACACTAATTGTGACAATGAGGGTAGCACATAATTGGGCACCTGGCGCAAGATAGCAAAAATGTAGCTGGCAGGAAAGTTTGGTGGCATGTCTGTGATTAAATCTCGTGATCACGAGAAGAAGGGGCCGGGATGGGCATGCACAAAATGGATTCCCATATCGTTTGGTACTACTGGTTTGATTTGATGGGTTTGGATCCACGATGATGATGATTTGGTGCGAGATGCATCCCAAAGTCATCCTAGTCAACTATATATCCATCAATCCACCCCATTCACAAAACGGGACCTAACCCATAAAAGTTAAAACTCTTTATTTCTTAATTTCTTTAGTATATTTTATACGTCAGAATTACTATTATTTTTAATTAATTTACCTCTCCTCTGTTAATAACCTAAACCTCATCTTAATTATCTCTATTCTCCTACACGTCCCACCCCCACCATATATGCATACATATACACTAGGTTTTTTTTTTTTTTTTTTTTTAGCTCAAACCCGCCATAGGCCGGGGAGCATAGCAAAGGTACAAGAACAGTGTTTAAGTACATGGAGATACAAACAGATAATAGCTGCTGAAAACACACAAACGGGCAACTAGCAGCAGCTGCATTAGAATAACAAACAGCAAAAAACAGATAGCCAAATACAAGAAGAAAACTAACAGCAGCTGTTGAATACACCACATAGCAGCAAAAAAAAAACAGAAAACCACACCACCTAGCAGAAGCTAGGAGTTTAGAACCACTCCGGCTAGCAGAAACAGTGATGGGTAGCATGCAGCATCAGATCAGGGGATTAAAATGAATAATAAACAGAAGGGAGAACATCCAACTATATCTGTAATGGAAGCTCATGCACCAAAATTCAAGGCTTCGGGTAGAGGCAGAGTAGCACACCCCCATGTGGAGTCACACATCCATTGGGAAAATTAGGTAATAACTCATGCAACACGTCAACATTAGACTCCCGGAGGTGGAATCTTCTCCGATCAAGACCGCACAAGTGGCAAGTTAGAGATGAATGATTAATGGTCAAAGGGCATGTTTTGGCACCAAGCTTTGGTTTAGAAACCCAGTCATTGTAAAATCTAAAATGGTTATGCATTCAACTTCCCAGTTTAGAGTGTAGTTGTTAAAGACTATCTTGTTTCTTATCCACCAAATAGACCAAACCCTCACATATAGAAGAGTTATCCAAAGTTTTCTGTCGAAGGCTCTAAATGGTACTCCAAGCCAAGCGTCATAAAACTGACTCAAACATTTTGGGAGGCACCAAGTTATATTCCACTTCTTTGAGCAAGTAGACCACACCTTGGAAGATATTGGTGATAAGTGCCAAATTTACACAATTTTCACCATTTAAAAAGGCACTTATTCGCTTATGTTTTAATGAATTATCTAATGAATTTCCCAATTTTTGTATGATTTATAAATATATTTTAAATATGGATACAAACATAATAATCAAGGAAAATCCGACAAAGAATGAAGCATAGAGCAAAGAGATGACAAAGCAAGAAAAGTATAGAAGCCCGCTTTGCGTAGCAGTTAGTAAAAATGCGATAACTTGAGCTACAAATATCGGATTGAGGTGGTTCAAATTGCTAGTTAAAGCTAAGAGAGAGATCTACAACTCTCTAGTTCGGACC
>QANU01013586.1:161284-175809 GCA_003254905.1 Nissolia schottii
TATATATATATATTTTAATTTGAACGACAAAAGCGCATAGAAGCTTTCGACTAGCTTGGCATGGTTGTGACAAAACCTAAGCTGTGTCAAGATCCAAGAAAGTGGTTAAAATGGCTTTCATCAATTGGACAACTGAAAAATAGGTGTTTCTATTGTTTCCTCTTGTTGGTTGCATAATGTACATCTGACATTATCGGTGGGCAGACAATTGAGCCTAGCTAGCCGCAATTTAGTGTTGAGGCATTTTTGAAGAATGAACCACACAAGTAGTTCTGCTTTTGGGGGAGTGTAGCCTTTTTATGCCTTGTTCCCGTTTTTCCATTTTAGAGATTCACCAATTTTAGCTTTAAACACCTGCAAGGAAAAAAAAGAGACAGAGAATTGACCAGAGGAATTATCTTGCCAAGCATGCTCATCACTTCTACCCTTTATGAGTAGATTTTGGTTAATAGCTAGAAGAAGATCGACTAGTAGTTACTTTTCCCATGCAAACAGTCTCCTTATCCACTCTAGTCGCCAATTCTAACCATCGGGTAAATACTCACTCATTTCTGCGATTCTGCAAGATTTTTGGAGTGATACTGAGTATAATCTTAGGAATCAATTCTTTAGCGAGCTTTCGCCCACCCAAATATCCTCCCAGAAGTAAGTGAGAGCACCATCACCAATTTTCTTTCTCAGCCCAGCGTGTGCTATGTTCTTGATTTCCTCTCTGAAGTTGTCCATGTTAGACAGTTTCCTCCATAAACTTGATGGCCCACAAGGTTGAAGAGGTCTGTGGGGCTCGGCTGGTGATACCTCGTGATTAGAGGTTACTATCTTCTTCCACAGTGGGAGTGACCCATCTGAGAAACACCACTACCATTTGAACAATAGGGTCGTATTTTGAACAACGATGTCAGCTACCCGAGCCCACCCATAGCTATGGGCCTTTGGATGACGTCCCAAGTGATCAGCGAGATTCCCTTCCTATCTGATGAGGAGAACCGGAAAAACATTTTCTGGATGGAAATGATTTTTGTAGCCATTGCCTGTAGGATTCTGAAAATATTGAGATAGTATAGAGGGAGACTATTTAGCACTGCCTTGATAAGAGTTAATCTTCCTACTCTTGATAGTAGGTTGGCTTTTCACAGGGACATTCTATTTTCCACTTTTTCCACCACTAGTTTCCAGGTATCAACTTTTCTTAGATTTGCGCCAAGGGGTATTCCTAGGTAGGTGATAGGCAATTAAGCAATCGAACACTGCAGTATATTCTGGGCTTCCTCCACCTATCCATCCTCACAGCCAATCGCAATAAGGGCTGACCTGATAAAGTTGATATTCAATCCTGATATGATTGAGAAGCAAGACAATAGGTGCTTATAGTTTGTCAAACAGGATGAATTTGTCGGAGCAAAAATGAGAGTGTCATATGCAAATTGTGGTGGCAGAGTTCAATTCCGCTTGCACCAATCCGGATGCCTTCTATTTTGTCGCAGCCAATAGTAATAATGACCAATCTATTAAGGGCTTCTGCTACAATAAGGAAGAGAAAGGGGGAAATAGGATCTCCCTGTCTCAGGCCTCTCTGAAAGTTGAACGGGATAGTTGGTGAGCCATTAATCAAGAGTGACATGGAGGCTAACGAGATGCAATACATGATCATCCTTTTCCACCGGGAGCCAAAACCCATGATGTCTATGGTTTCTTCAAGGAATCTCCAACACATGGTGTCAAAGGCTTTTCAAAAATCAAGTTTAAGGAGAACTGTCTTTTGCTTAGCTCTTCGTAGCCACCAAATAGCCTCGTTTTCCACTAGTGCCCCATCCAAGATGTTTCTCCCTGAGATAAAAGTCGATTAGGTTTTACCAATTAAACTTGGCATAACCTTTCGCAACCTATTGGAGAGGAATTTCGCGATGACTTCGTATAAACATCCTACCATGCTGATTGGACGAAAGTTCTTCAACTCAGTTAATCCCTCTATCTTTAGAATCAAAGACACCCAAGTTGTGTTGATTTCCTCAGGGAATTTCCCTGTTATGAAGAAGTTGTGTGTTAGCCTTCCCATACCTTCCTCCAAATCGTCCCATAATTTTTTGATAAAGTTCATGTTAAATCCATCATAACCAAGTGCTTTGGATGAGTCACACGATAGAACAACCTTTCTAATCTCGATCATGGTTAGTAATCTTTCCAGCTCTGATACTTGTTGTTGACTGATAGATGGCCAGTTCCCAAGTGGCATATGGATAGAGGGTTGTTTATATAGGTTTCTGTAGTAATGGAGGATCTCATTTTTTATGCTTCTTGGATGTTTCAATATTTGGCTTCCCACTTATAGATGATCAATTACCTTTTTTCCTTCGTCTTCTTACTGCCACGGCGTGGAAATACTTAGTGTTTTTGTTTCCCAATTTGATGGACTTTTCCCTAGATAGCTGTCTCCAGTAGCTGTCCTTTTTTTCATACCACCTCTTGAGAAGGGCGTTGATAGCCACTAGTCGTGCTTGGTCCACCTCATTGTCCGCTTATGAATCTAATATCCTTTGGGTATCTGATTGATCCTTCTCCAACATGTTGATGGTGTTGTCAATGTTCCCAAAGATTTCGTTGTTCCACTTCTTTAGTGGCTTTTTGGTCAGTTTCTGCTTTTGCACCATAGGGACATCCCCCATCTTACACCATTCCTCTTTAACTTGCTCAGTGAACCCCGGGTGAGAGAACCATGCATCCAGGTTCCTAAAGGGTTTCGAGTCACTAACTGGTTTATCCAGTTCCAAGAGGAAAGGAGTGTGGTAAGATAATATAGTGTTAGGTAAGGCCCTCAACTTCATGTTGGGGAATGCAGTGCTCCAATCAGGTTCCAGAAGCATTCTATCCAATCTACTTCTAGAGGATCCTCAGACCCATGTATATTTTTTCGCCTAAGTGGGGGGTCATAGGCCTCCATCTCCTAAATCCAATTCCTCATCTCTTCTATGCTACCTAGGCTACTTCTGCCACCGCTTCTCTCCTCTTGGTTGAGTACTTCATTGAAGTCTCCCATAATGATGCAAGACATAACTAATGATTTCCGCAATACTACGAGTTCATCCCACAATTGTTTTCTTTCCTGCCTGTCATTTGGAGCATAGACTAACAGAATCCTACACCTGAAATTGTTATATGACAGTTCTCCCAAGATGCATACCCACCTGGTTCCCATCATAATCTGATATTTCCTGAAAATGGTTGGCTCCCACACGCTGATGGAAAGACCACAGTCACTTTCCTTTGCCATCCTCAGGCGGCCAAGCATTCTGTCTTCCATAACTCCGTTTTCACTGGCATGCATGTCAAATGGGATAACTGTCGCGACCAATATTCGCGGCGGGAAGATGACGAGATTTTAAAAGAAAATAAATTTAATGGAGTCGCCACCAATTTTATTTAAATTAGGAAAAAAGTGAAAAAAACCTTTATTCAGAGAAAACTGGTTTGATTTAAGTTTGGATTAGGGAGTCAATTATGCATAGGACAAGGCAAAAATTTAATTTTGCAGCACCCCTAATACATCCGTATTAAAACGGTTACCTTAATTAATCGTGCAAATTATTTATAACCTCTAAAAAATAGAGAAAGTTTAGAGTATCAAGTTGTCGCAACGTAGTTAACATTTTCTTTTAGTTTAAAACATGTTCAAATATTATTAGTTTTTAAAGATAAATAAATAATACGTTAATAAAAAAAATACAATTATTTACACTTGGAACAAAAATTATGAAAGTTTAATTTTGACTAGATTTGTGCTCCTACGTATCCTCTGATGCAATAAGGAGCTCAAAGCCACATACGTAGTTCTTTCTAAAAAAATATTTGTGTGTTGATTAACTTTTTTGAAAATAGTTTTTATTTTTATTTTTTATTTTGGTTTCTGAGCATCAAGTTGTCACAACTCAGATACTCTGAGAACACAGAATTAACAAGTCGTCTCGGCTTAGTAGACCCTTTTTATTTTCATGCTAAGAAATATTTTATGTGTTAATTAAACTAAAATGTTTAGAGTATCAAGCTGTCACAATTCAGATGCTCTAAAATAAGTTAATAAGTCGTCACGACTCAACTAACATTTTCATTCTCATGTTATTCCCTTTTTTCTTTTTGTATTTTTTTTTTATAGCAAACAACAATAATAATAAAAAAATGTTCTGAGCCGAAAACACACGACACGGACTTAAAAAAAACGTGAAATAAAAACAAAAACCAGCAAGCCGAAAGAAGCAAAAGAAATTACTACCAAATGCTAGTCCAAGCCCAAACTCACAAAACAATTGCCACAAAAAAAAAAAATTCTCCCCAGAGACCCAAACCAAAAAATGGGCTGCTCCCACTTTGAACAAAACAAAATAATAATAATAATGAAAATAAACACAAAATAAATAATAATGATGATAATAATAATAATAATAATAACTATGGAAAAAACAAAAAGACAACCCCATTTCTTCATTCTCCTCATTCAACTCCTCCCCTCTCCACCGGTTCTCTCTCTCTCATTCTTTACTCAACTATTTTCACGCATTCTTTCTCTCTCGGCTTCAAGGGTCACCGCCGCCGTCGAGACAGCTCGCCGGCGGTGGCGGTTTCTTCTCTCTCCCTCTGTGTAGTATTTTCTCTCTCTCAACTCACTCTCTCTCTATTTCTTTCTCTGCTTCTCGGTTCACTCTCTCTCTCTGGTTCTCTCTTTCTCAACCTCTCTGCTGCTCGGCGCCGCCTGTGGTTTAGATTCCTTCCCTCTCCCTCTAGATCTATTCTCTCTCTCCCTATGTCTGTCTCTCTCTCTCTCTCTCTCTTTGGGTTTCGATTTCTCTCTCTAGGACTCGTCTCACTCACACTCTCCCTCTCTTGGCCTCAAGGGGCGCCACTGCCATGGCGAACCGCCGGCGGCGGCGGGCTTCCCCTTTCTTTCAGCAGTCTCTCTCTCTTTCTCTCTCCTTTTCAGTTTCGATTTCTCTCTTTAGATCTGTCTTAGTTTCTCTCTGCTTCCTCTCTGTTTCTCTCGATCTGGTGTGCCTGTGTTGGCTGATTTGGGTGGTGGGTGTGGGTGTGTGTTGGTTTGGTGGCTGAGGGTGTGTGTGGTGGTTCGGTGGTTAATGGTGGTGTGAGGAAAAAGAGGATGGTGGTGAGGTGGGTTGTTGGCGGTTGAGGGTGGTAGAGATGAGGTGGCTGTGAATGATTGAGGTTATGTAAAGATTCTGTTTCTCTCTTTCTATGAACAAATTGTTACTAAAAAAAAGTCTCACATACCTCTCCAGAGCTCTAATCAATCCTCTTTCAAAACACCTCTTTGTTTGTTTGGTTAATCTTCTATTTTTTTCTTCTGAAATTCATTCAGTTGAGTGTTCTGAAAAATTTCTCTTGATGTGATATTTGCTTGTTGCAGTTTTTCTTATTCTATAAATGAACATTGCTTGTCGGGGCAAATATTTCTGTTGGATAATAGAGAGTTTGAGGAAGGAAGGAAGACTAATGGCTTCTCTGTTTTCAATTTTCATTTTTTATATGTTGGGGCTAAAACAAATTTATAAGAAAAAAATAAAAGAAAAGGGAGAAAATAAAAAAAAANGCCACCATGACTCCATAGAACCTGAATAGGAGCTTGAACCAATCGTTTGTCATTGTTGTTGGCAGGTTGTCTGTAAACACTAAACAGTGTAATCACTTTCCTTCCGTTATTGTTCGCATGATTGAAGCAGCCACCGGAGCTGCTTCCCCTTCTAACTAAATTACACCAGCTGCATTGCAAGATACTTGAAGCAACATGAATTTTACTAAGATGAAGGAGCAATCACGTGAGCTCAATTATGTAACATGATGAGTTTTCCTTCCATTTGGACTATCCCACGATTTCTAAATTGCCGAAATCTTCCGGCTTGGTATTGGACATAATTACAAGTTTGTTTGCTGAATGAGGTTTTTAGATATGACATTCGCATCAATCACATGGTGTACCCTACAATTATAATTAAACTGAAAGTTGCGGGGACGCACGTAGCAACCCCGATCTTAAATGTGATAATGACATTGTAAACGGTAATTAAGCTAGCTAGCTACAATTATTGGATTTGTTTCCTCAGTTTCTTCACTTTCACGCAGCCCATGGAGGATCTCACTTCACAGGGCTCGATCGCCACGCATGCAGCAAACTTGAGAAGCAAGATTTATTTGTTGTCAATGCTTAACAAACAGAAAAACTATTTGCTGATCACAGGGCCCATGCCACGCACGGTTGCGTTAATTGGACAAATTTAATTTAATAAAATAGTCATAACCAATCCACCTTGATATCACTGTTTAGATCGATGAGTCCCATTGGCAAAACATTATAACTACCAAGAGACCAATTAACAACTCTCATTTAATTTTACACATTGTCAATTCCGCATGGGATGGTGTGGTTAAAACAGAAAAGAAAAAAAACAGAGGGTGTTTTCAAAAGCTAGCCTTTTCATGCCCAACTTAACACTGAGCTCGAAATGCTAGTAATTTAAAATGGTGGAACTAATGTGACGTTACCTATTTGTCTTTTGAATTATTTTGGGATTATACTTAGGATTTAATTTGAATGCACTTGTACTATCTTAACTGTGATTTTAACACGTCGTCGTGGACTAATCTTTTCCCACATGATCAAACCTCAGTTCATAACATTTTCATATTATTTTGATTAACTTTTGAGTGTTTATTTTTAAGCCGCTCACTTCCATAAATCAATTAAACACTTTTGGGTCGTTAATCAACTTTGGATTCATGACACTAATATTCTTTTTTGCCGCACTTAGTCTCAAGAGTGAAATTTAGCCTTCGGGTTTGTATTTTACATGTTTAATAGCTGTGATTTAATCATATATTTTATGCATTTAAATTATAGTTAAAACATAATTTTGACAATTGGAAGTAAAGAAACACATTGCTAATTCATGAGATACCTTTCTCTTTCTTTTACTACTACTGAATATTAGAGTAGCAGTTTATAAAATAAAAAAAAAAAAATACTAGAGAAGCAACTCCATATATGTTTTCTTAAATAAAAAATATAATTATTTTCTACATTTATTTTTTGTGAGAAGGATAAAAAGACAACATTTAAAATTTAAAAGTATTTTATTTTAACTTTTATATTTATCAAATTCACAGGAAGCATTTAAAATTTTAAGTTATTTAAATATTAATTTGGAGATGACCAAATGATGTGTACATTACCCGGTCTCAAAATAACTGTTTAATTTTAAATGCGCATATAGATATAAAGATTAAGAAAATTGTTGAAAAGTCTCAAAATTAAAAAATTTGGTGTATATAAATCACCATTACTACTTAATCATGTATATATGTCCCTTAATAGATCGTACTCTTCGCTCTTCATTCTCTCTCTCTCATTATTCTCTTTTTCTTTCATTCAATAAAGGGTATATTAAAAAGTATTAATTAGTATTGTCTAGATTTTTAAAAGAAGGATTATTTGTGAAAAGGTATAGTTTTAGGGGAGCGTTGATTTTTGAGTCTTAAAAGAAAAAAAAAATAATTATACCACTTGACATAGTAAACACCCCATATTCAAGAAAGAAAAGAGATGGAGAGATATGATACATATGAGGCTTTGGTGAGTAAGAAATAAAAATCTTTAAAATTATAAAGGGATTCAAATATTAGGACTCTTAATTGTAGGAGAATGAAGGTAGTCAAATTTCTTAATTTGAACAATTGATAAGGATGGATTGGAGTAGTGAAGGTAAAGGTTTGATTCATTTTGGAAGCAAGTCAATGATGTAAGGTTGGGTGAAAGGTGAATGAGGCAGCGCAACCATTAGGGCCACTGCAGAGTGCATTGAAAGTCGATAATCCACAGCCACTCACGTGAGGGTAGGCCCGACACTCTGTTCTTCTGGCCAACACGCTGGAAGCAGTGAGTAAGTGTGGGAGAGGATCGGAGGAGTTGGACGAGTAATGTTTTATCATTCGTTTAAGTAAAGTTCGTCATGCAATTTTTGTCCCTATCTTCTTTCGCAAACCAAGGTTCAAAAACCAGCAATATTAGGGAGATCACAAAGATAAGATTTTATTTTAATCAAACTCACCATAAAACTAGAGTGAAAATACTTTAAATTTATATTAAATGACTTGCATGTTATTCTATACCATCTTTTTTTGTACATCATATTATTATATAGTTCAACAAATTTGAAATTCATTACTAAATTTATTAATTAAAGTGTTTATATAAAGCTTTTTTAAATAATTTTTATATTATGCCATTTTTGGTACATTATATAAAGCTTATATTATAAGTACATGAAAAGTTATATAAATTGGCACACATATATAGTGATGCTACAAACATAAATTTTTCTTTTCTCTAAACCTGTGCAATGCGCAACGTATATACATGTAAAATTCTATATAAGGCAACTCCTCAAGTTAATTTAATATTATGCAACAATAAAAAATTATATTTTTATTTTGGAAAAAAATAAAAAATTTATTGGAAAAAAATATTATTTCATGAGACAATTTTAAATGAGCATGGTATTACTACACTACATATTTTTTTAGTAGTAATAAACAACATAATCTCATACAATTAACTTCTTGTTTGTGTCACGTGTTTTGGTAGGTCTTGAAGATGTATGATTCTTAGCATGTCTACATAGTCAACTACTAATACTTTAAAATTACATAAATAACCACAAATTCTATAATATATACTTATAGCTACATAAGTTCAGAAACAAAAGCTAAACTTCATTTTTCAGTCGTTAGACAATCTTCATGTACTAAAACATCCTTTTCTTCAACAGTTGGTCATGACACGATGTTCCTCTTGACCTGCAGCAATCAAACATTTCCAATTATCAAACACTTACACTTCCAGTTTGATAGTACTCATTTCATATTATGTTTGCAACTACCCAATGTGAATCAATTACCTAATGATTTTGTTATATGTTTGTGGACCAGATAGGGCTGTCAAAATGAGCTCGGCCTGTGGGTCTGGCCCGTTTACTCGGTTAAATGAACTGGCTTTACATGCAAAAAATAGGCCCGTAAAAATTTGAAAAACAAATTGTCCCGACCCGTTTAGGCCTAGCCTGCTAGGCCCGCGGGTTAGCCCGTGAAATATTTTTTTATTTAAAAAAAATTAATTTTTTAAAAGTTTCATTTTGGATTTTAAATTTTATTTTGGAGTTTAAGAGTTTACTTATAATTGAACATATTTAACTATTTGTTATGCTTAACTACTTAATTATATTTATATTGCTATACAACTGAAGTGCTATGACATAGATATTGATAAATTTTGCATTCTATTCCTTCAATGAGTGCCTATGCCCTACAAGTTGATATATATTTTCAAACCTTGTTTATTATTGATTAATCTACGAGAAAGAGTTCCAATTGTGTTTTTGATCAATAACATAACAGTACTCACATCAATATTATATGCCGTCATTTAATTAATGAAAGTTGTATTAATTCATGAATCGATTTCAAATAGCATTTGAAAGCATTTGATATCTTTCAAGCAAGATAATTAAAAGAATAAAAAAGATAACATAATATCATAATCAACCATTTAAACTATTTCTTTCTAATTAATTAATAGATAGACGATAAAAAATTGTTAAAAATCATCGCGCATACTTATTCACAACTTTGTATTTAAATCATAAAAAATAGACCAAAATTTTATTTTTTTTAAAAAAATAAGCGGGCTGACCCGTTTAGGCTCGCGAACCGACTATAAACGAGTCAAATCCTAAAAATAGACATAATTTTGGCCCGAATCGACCCGGTTTGACACCCCTAATATTGTCAGACAACTCCCTCCGTTAAGAATTGAACATATTATATTTTTATTTAAATTAAAAGACATTGGGTACTAAAGTTGATATTCTAAAACATATTACCTCTCTACGAGTTTTTTACTATATTGTCCCTGCCATAGAAACATATTACCGAAATACCCTCGTTTGAAAACTTATTACAGAACTACCACGGTTTGGCTGACGTGGCACGGGAGGGTTAGGATTTGCCAACCTTTTAAGTGTTTATATACCTTTAGTAGTTGTTGTTTTGGTAAAAAGAGTTGAGAAGAGAGTTGGGCTTGCGCGCATGAGTCCAAGTCAGTTGGGCTCTTCAAAGTGCAAATCGATGGATTCTCTCCCTGCGCACACGATAAATAGTGTCCCAGTCTTTTTGCAAAAATATTTTTTGGATTTTTGTAGCTTATCTAAGAATCCATGATTTTCGCATATATTGAATTCTCCGTCTACCATGTGCTAACATAACACATATATAAACATTTACTTACATTTTAATTAAATAAATTAAAAACAAAAATTAAAATTATTTGTGCAGAATTCACCAACGTGGTTGGTAAATCCTTACTGAATTTGCAAACGCATTTAGCGAATCTCAATCCGGCCTGCCACGTCAGCAGAAACCGTGATAGTCCTGTAATATGTTTCTAAATAAATGTATTTTGGTAATATGTTTCTGCGACAGAGGTAATACAGTAAAAAAACTCCCTCTCTACTTCTTAATGAATATGCTCATGGGATGGATCTAATACCATCAAGCATGCTAATTTCTCAAAGATGTTATGGTACTTCATAAGTTATTTTCGTTTCGTGTTCTCATTTTTTCACAAAAATTAAATTTGTCATTGAGTTGTCTATCTCAATCTCTCATTGCCAGGGATCAAATCGTACAATTTTCTTCTGGATTGATAGCAATCCACTTGAGTAAACACAACTGCAACTAAAGGTAATTAGCAGTGGAGCTTTCTATTGAATTTAGTAAAATCAATCATATCTTCTAAAGGGGATTGTGCTACACACAATCTATGACATGTAACTTGTACAAGTTGTAAAGGTTACATATAATAAAAAAAAAAAAGAGGTGTTTCTGGAAGAAAAAAAAAACTTCCTTTATCTCTTCTTTTTTCATGAAAACCTAACTGAAAATAAGAAGGTAATCAGGAGCGGAGCCTTTTAGTACATTTAATAAAATCAATCATATCTCCTCAAGTGGATTGTGCTACACGTATTGTCACAATAGCTTGTAAAAGTTGTAAAGGCTATAAAATCTAATAGAGCAGAGTAGTCTTAGAACTCTTTTCAAAGGTTATTACACAGTAGTACATGGAGCAGAAAGTAAGTCACCTTTGAAAATACAACCTTTTTAAGCTTTTTTTTTTTTTTTTACATTAATACCAAATGAAACAAAAATTTCACCCATTCTTTTCAAGATGTTAGTGTTTTTTATGCTGAATTTTCTCTAAATGATACTACCACTCAATTTTGGTTCTCGTATACCATTGTGGGAACAATTTACCCTGTACCTTGATTTTAATGGTCATATCGTGCTATTTGGTTAGAGACGTGTCAAGAAAATTCTTCAATTTTTGCATTTGATAAAATCTTGTACATATATTTATGCAGTGGTGAACAAATGACTCTACAAAACGGTTTGAGCATTTCCTAAAGTTCTTGCATCATATGATGGTTTTTGTTTGGATAATTAGCAGAATTTTCCTTCAAGATTTTTCTGACAAAAATCATCATTATATTGTTCTGCATATAGTATTATGAGAACGTGTAGTATTAGTGGTTGCACTATACATATATAAACTTTTCTTCATGGTTGGCTGAAGTAACTAAGCTCGTGCACAAAATAAGCTAAATACTATATGCAGGATATGTTAATTAATAATGTTTCAAAGTATCGAGACACTAATAGAATATTATTCAATTTTTTTTTACTTCCATTCTTCTCAAATGTCTTCAGGATGTGAAATCCCATAAGTGTGAGGATGCAAGGACTTTTCAAGACAACCAAGAACATATTTATGTGAGCTCCTCATAAAAGTAATACATTTTGTGTCTTAAAAACTTTTCAGTATGCGTACAAGACAACAACAGTAGTATTTTATTGGTTACTCTTCATATATATATATTTATGTGAGTTCCTCATCAAAGTACTACATTTTGATGTGTACTTTAGATGCATAAAAACTACTCTAAATGCATACTTTGCCTGTAACAATAAAAAACATCAATGATTAACAAGTGCTAGTGCAACCACTATGACAAATTTTATCTCAATCCATTTAATAATTCACCACAAGCCTTAAACAACTACAACACAACAATTAGTGGCTCTACTCGATCTGTTTCAATTACTGGCAAGACATGTTGCACTAAATCTCCGAAAAGTGTGCAGGTGATGGAGTTATTCCTGGTTTAGTGACATAAATTTTAACTGCTAAATGTCTGGAACAGAATGAAACACTTTTGTTTGACAATTAAATTTATAAAAGGGATGTTAAGTTCTTACTTTGTGTCTTGAAGGTATATAACCATCTGTTGACTGGTCTCACTAACTTGAGTAAGCATTTGTCTAGGTGGTTCATTACCAACGACAACCTCCATGTCATCTTTTATAAATGTAAAAAAAAGGATAATCCATTAGTGGTAATAATGATACATTGGCTAAGGTAATCTAACTATTAATTTATTTAGTCAATCACTTACTGGTATCGAACAATTGCAAATTCAGATATAATTTAAGTCAAATGAATCTATCCATAACATTAGCAGTGCTACTGGTTTCTATACAACTTATTGGTAAGGATCATGCGCATGCTACATTGCTACCACTAATTTTGTAATGAATTTCTAAGTAATAGTAAATTTTCTATAGGTTTCTAACTTTTGTAAGAGTTTTTTACTGTTTTGCCCTTGACAGAGGAACAAATTACCAAAATACCCCGTTTCAAAACATATTACAGGACTACCACGGTTTCTGCTGACGTGGCAGGCCGGGCTGAGATTCGCCAAACGCGTTGGCGAATTCAGATAGATCTTCTACCGATTTCTGACATTTCTAACCATGTAATATCAGTCTATAATCAAATACTATACTGAATCCGTTTGCAATAATTTTAATTTACTGTAGAATATGTGTTTACCAATAAGTTGATTCTCATATATGTTGTCTGCTTTCACGATTTTGTCAATGCTTAATATATTGAATGGATTCACCTCAAATGGATATTCCCATTTTGAACAAACACACTTGTTTTATTGAAAAAATTCAACTTGTACTTATGACCCACAGTTTTGGTCTTGGTATTGTTCAGGCTAACAATGAAATTTCGCATGATGACAAATTTTTCTTCGTTCTCCACTCCTTTAAAATTCTTTACCATACTTTTAGGGACAGAGGCATGAATTCGATTGTTCTATGAGACAAAAACACAAATTAATCAGATAACATAACACATCCTTCACAAACTTTTACTATATAACTGGTTTAAGTGTTGATACGAAATCAGCTTAACTTAATCTGCAGTATATGTATAATGTTTCAAAACGTAAGTACCTGCTCATCAACAAATATTATTTCCAGAGTGTACACATCACCTTTTTTTGTCTTTGTTAGGCACTTCTCAAAGCCGAGTGGCAAAGACTGACTATGATATTCCATTCAAGCTTCTCCATTTTAACATCAGACAGACAGCAGATCAAATTTAGTTGACATTCTTCTTAATCTTGTTATGAACGAATAAGAGTGATATTCTCAAACACTAACAAATCTTTTAACTGCAACTGAAAAAACCTCCTGATGTGAAAAAATAAATTTTGAAAAGTTGTGAAATAAGAACATACCTCTAATTTAAAGTAAACAGATTTTACTCTACAACCGTAGTAGTTCCAAGATTTATAATATCTTCCGACTCGTGCGTGAACTTGTATGGCAATAGTTGTGATAAAGATCCTTTCTATGACATGTCAACTCAATATGAGACATTGATTGATATGAAGCTTTATGTAACAGGTGGCGAAATCTTTCAGTATATATAGGAATTGATAACTTGTATAAATATGAGTTAGTAACTGCAATTGCTGCGAAAATGTTAAGGCGGGAAAAAGTGCAATGTGGGATTGACACATGTCTGCAATTAATTAGTCTTGTAATGCGTGAGACTATTCGACTTTCATTAAGAGAGAAAAGCCATCAACCCACGGGCTGACATTTGCATGGGATGGGATCTGTGGGCTCGCTCAAGTTCAAAAACTTGTGTACATGTTCATACAGGGACCAGTCCTAACGACATGCCCTCGTATGCGTGTAATTCTCTTAAGTACGTACTGGAGCAGCTCCAAAGAGTTGCAGCCTTTCCAAAAGCCCCATCATAATCTGCCTGCTTCCCAATTTTTCGTCTGCTCAAGTCCAAAAACTCTTGTGGTTGTGCATGTTCACACTTACGCTTTGGAAGTTTTGACTTTATAGAAAAAAAAGCGTGATTTACTTTCACTTTGGAAAACCTTATCCTCATGTTTTACATAAATGTTTGCTTCATTTATAAGACACTTCTTGATCTTTTTCTTTCTCTCACTAATTTCCTCGGTTTGTCTCCTAACCAATGTTTACAATGCAAAAGTTTCTGAGATATATATATATATATATATATATATATATATATATATATT